>JANHGN010013622.1:26065-47673 GCA_024605025.1 Megaceryle maxima | reverse complement strand
CCCGCCTTTGTTTTTTTTTCCCTTTTTTTTTCTTTTCTTCTTTTTTTTTTTTTTTGTTTGCTATCCAAATAGATCTGAATTTGAATTCAGAATAGACACTGTAAACACCATTTGCAGTTTTCTTCTTGAAGCTTGATTCTTTGATTAGCTTCTTCTTTTTTTTTTTTGTTGAAAGGCTAAATCACTTGTAATGAAGTTTTAGCAAAAATATGTAGTTGCTTTTGAATGAGAGAGGAGAATATAGTTACTTAAATGAGAAGTACAAACTTATTTTTAGAACCTCTTAGCTAACATGATGGTAAGTAGAAGGTATATTTGGCAGTGGACATCTAATGTGATTCCAGTATGCTAGAAAGGTGGGATACATTATACCATTGCTGTGTTCAGTGGTATAGCACTTTCTGAGCACACTAAAATACTTAGGAAGAAAATTCTGTGCATGGTCAATACATGGAGGAGCATAGTCATTACTGTAAACTTGGAAGAATTCCTTCCCTCTTACTTTATTAATGAAAAGGTGTCTACTTAATATGTGGATGTAGCTTTGGGACTTATGTGCTTGGATTCTGCAGAAATTAGGTTTATTTTAAACAAACCAAACCAAAATCTTTTCCCTAGCTGTGCGAAAAAGAGATGTGGCTATTATGACAGGAAACCTCATGAACATTGTTTCATCCTCTCTGTAAAAAGTAGCTCTTCTGTTTAAATTGATCTCATTAGAAAAGTTAGTTCCAAGTCATAGTGCTAATACTTGCTGTTAGTATTAAGAGATAAACAGCCATTCTGTATGATAAAATAGATGGGAAAAGTGTCTAGCAAAGTTTTGGTAAGACAGAAATGGTGAGGAAAGTAAGATGAAGACCTGTAAGACGAGGAATTAACAACAAATCACAGAATAGTATAGGTAGGAAAATAATAAATAATACAAATAGTTGAGATTATAATTTTCTTAAACCAGTGCCATTAATTTTTATTGCTTTTACTTAAGTTTGTAATTGTCACTTTCTAAAATTGTTCAGTTTTTCAGTGACAAGAGGAAAACAGGATTTCAGGAGGAAATCAGCTGTGAGTCAAATATAGATTGTGAAATTCATGGCCTATATTTTAGATCATAATTAAAATGAAGAGTATCCTGCTCTGATGAATGAGTTTGACTTCTTGGTCCTGTGGAATGTGTATGAAATACTGTGGTACTTCTTCGTCTCATAATTCTGTGTATGTCAGTTTGATTCCCTCTTGCCACCTTGTACTCTAGTGGTGGCACTTCAGAATCTTAAGTAATAAAGTACCCAGGAAATTCAGTACCAAAGATTTTACAGTGGATGGAGGGCAAAAAGCCCCAGAAAAACTGCATTCTGAACTAAGATGATGTGATGGGTGGTAGTGGTGTGGGTGGGGTGTCTGTTGTGTCCTCCTGTTCCATCCCCCTCCTGATCATACACTGTATGTGCCTACTAGTTTCCTGGATTTACTTGACAGGTAGGACTGGGGCAGTGGGAGGATGATTTTTGGGATTTATAGGGAGTAGTCAATCTCATTTCTACAGCTGACATCTAAAATAAGTTCAAAGAATCATTTCTGAAGAAGTCTTTGCACTCTCCACTGGGTACAAAGGAGCCCAGGGCAACCAGCCGATCCCTGTTTAGAGATGTCTAAAATTATGTGAGATGAATCCCACTCAAATGGCCCAAATTAGTTTTGCACGTACACCTCTAACTCGGCATGCAAACTCTCTTCTCTGCATTTTTTTTTTTAGTGTTCTTTTTATGGGAGCTTTCTAAATCTATCTGTGATTTTTTTTTTTTTTTTTTTTTTTGTAATTTACATTCTAAACAAAGGGATCGGTTTCTCTGGGATTCTTCCTTTATCACCTGTCTCTTACAGCTATGTGTACACAAGAAAAGAATCCGCTTCAGTGACTAAAAACAGTTAAAGAGAAAAGCTATTTAATTGAAAAAAAGCTGTTGTTCCAACTGTATTTAAATGGTGCTGAAGAAATGAGAAAATCTGGAAAAAGCCTCTCTTGCTTTAGTTTAACTAAGCTGTGTGCAGTCTGCTTCTGTCCCCTCCAGCATCCAAAGGTCAGTTCAGTGCCTAGATTTACAATGCTCTTTCCTAGTGTGAGTTCACTGAGAAAATGTTAGACATTGCAGCCCTCAGCCTCATTGTCAGGCAAGTACTTGAGGTTGCAAATACTTGCTTTTTTTGAGTCCCAAAAAACACTTGTAGTCTCAGTAGTTCAACCATAATAAGCTTTTCATTGCTCTTTAGTGAACACAGCCAAAAATTCAACCTTTTTTTTTTAATAAATGCATTCTGTAAGACTCCTTTAAAGTTAGCTCCGCAAACTTACAGAAGGGATTGAAAGTGTAAGTGAAAAGCAAATACCTATAAATGCACCACTTTTGGAACACGTTGTGCTGGTTTTATCATAGTTGCTTTCCTTTTTTGTAACCTTCAAATACACGGCTTTATAGAACAACTTGCAATATTTCTAACCTAAGGTCAGTTGGCATGAGGTGTAGACACTTGTACACAGTCAAGGTCTTCATGTGCAGTATCTCATTCTGTTTATCACAGTTGGAGCTTCTTGGCAGTAGAAAGTATAATTGTTCCAGTTTGACAGGGTGCTGAACTTAAGCAGCTGGCTGGCCTTGCTGAGGTCAATAGAGAGAGAAGACCTTGTAAAACTTTAAGGGCAAAAGACTTTTCTGTAAGGTCTTTTAAAATTCTAGTTGGTGCATCATTTCTGACAAAACCATGATCTTTTTGTCCTGTTTAGAAACAAAAAAATCAGCTTTTAATCAATTATCAGGTGAGAGTAATCATTGATAGTTTAAGATATAAGCAGTACAAAAGTAAAATTAACATATCTCTTAAGATAATTGGAGGGGTATTATTGACTTACGAGAAATATATTATCTGTCTGTGAAATTTTTTTCCTTTCTCTTCTTTCTACCAAAAAAATGGGTTTTTTTCAGGCTATTTTTTAGTGAAGCAATAAAGTGTTGCATTGAATTCTGTCCAGAAAACCATTTGCTTAGGTAATTTTTGTTTTGAACTCTTGTTCCGGATTCCTATATGTCATCTTTCAGCCTGGTTTAAAAACACTTAGGTTGTTACTTTATTTGATTTTGCTAAATGCTTATGAAAAATGCTTTCTCATATAGTAGGATGTTTTTCAACAGACCACTTGGTATCTGTGTGCTCCTGACTGTCCTTAAGTGGGTGCTCTTGACTGCCATGAGTCTAAACTGTATTTTTGACTGACTGTAATTACTGCAAATAGAACACAAAATATCTTTGGGGGTTTTTTAGTTTTGGTTTTGTTTTTTTTTTTTTACGAGACTGCCCCTTGTTGGAATAGCAATCATTTGGTGCTCCACTGAGCATAAAGATTTTACTCCTTCTTGGGATTTTGGTGCCCTTCAGGTCTCTTGGGCTTTGACCTGGTAGGAAATTGGTAGTGGAGAAAAAAGATTCCTAATATAAGGACACAAAGTAGCTAATGAAGCGTTTGTATAATGCATCTGAACATGTGTATTAAAGCTCAATTTGTACGAGTTGTCAATTTATAATGTTTTATAAAATTGTTTCAACAAAGTGATATTAATTGCCTAATAGCAAAGTAATTGTGACAGTGTGTAATATTTGATTCACCCCCAGGAGATGCAAATCTTACATTGTTGGGCTCTAAGCCAATAGTTCCAAAATGGCTCAAAAAAAAAAAAAAAAAAGGTGCTTATTTCCTTTATCCTGTTGATTTTTTAATTATGTCACTAACTTTATAATGCTTGGCTCTGCTAACGATGGCCGAAAAAGGAATAATCAGTCATTATCTGGTGAAAGGTCATAACTTTTAACTTCCTGTAGACATTGATGGATGGTAACATGTTAAAGCTATTCCTCATGATGTTCTTTATTTTTGTCCAAGGACATTTTTCTTCCTGTGCTTCCTATGCCTTGTTTTTTGGGTCCTTCACAATAGCTAGTGTTTGCTACTCCCTAAATTAACCTTTTCTCCATTGTCTAGCATTATTATGTTCCATCCTTACAAGCTACAAAAATTAACCAGCACAGTTTTTTTCTGTGCTAGTTTCACAGGCTGTCTGTCACAGTTCTCTCATGAATAACTAAATATAAACTACAGAAGGTTAAATATCTTGTTATATAATACCTTTTTTAATGGAAACACAACAGATGGTATCTGCTAAGAAAATGTCACTCAGACTGGATTATATCATCTTCTTACATCCACTTAGGAGCACTGACATAGCGAAGTGTTATCTTCCACGTGTGTGTTAGCACCTAGTGGAATGAATGCAACAGTCTGATCAACATACAGGTGGATACAGACGGAGTGCTAGAGTCATGTCGAGGTGTCTCCCCTCCCTCCTGGACACCTTAACAAGAATGACTGAACTACATGTGAAACAACACTTGAAGGGCTGCTGCTTAAAGTTGATAATTTTAAAGTAAACTATAACTGATTTTTAGTATGTCTTCATGTTCTATGGACTGTGGTCATTTGTGAGTTGTCCCACGTGCAGTTCAATTGCACCCTGCTGCTGTCTGACACTTTCTTCTATTTACGAGCTAACACTTCTAGAGAGATTTGAATCAAGCTCTAAAATGAGGTAGATATTATTGATCAGACTGTTTGTCTAGTTTCTCAAGAACAGTCTGTAACAGGCTTGTATGAAAACAGTTTAGTCTTGTGTCTATCAGCTACCTTCCTATCCTAGGTGGGATTAGTTGTGCTTTTATATCTCGTGTGTGTGTATCTCTTTTTTGAGTTTGTATATCCTATTTCATATACTGGAAGGCGTGTCAGCTTTTTTTTTATTCAGCAAAATAATATGGTCATGCATTAAGTTTGTTTTCCATCTACTATTTTTAAGAGATTATACTTGAAATCAGGTGTTTTCTAACTGTTTTGAGGTGAGATGGAGTGGATGTGGATGAAATACAGACATTGTGGAAGGCTATTTGAGATTGCTGAATATCTAAGAAAGAAAGTTTCTTTCCTTCTGGGAGTAGGTTTTAGGAAGGAATAGTGAAGAGAAATGAAGTGAGAAGAGAAGGAAGGACCAGATAAAACTTAAAGAGCAGTTGTTTCACATGTTGGCATTGTTCTGATAGGATGGTGTATTTAATTCTTTTTAGTATTTGATCACTGAAAAGTAAGGCAACTGTTTAAATGTATTCCATACGTATTTTCAGGGTCTGAAAATAGTATTAAGACATTAATGCTGAAGTTAGCTGTCTGGAAAACTGGTGGGGAGAGACAATCTTAGAAGTCCACGTTTAACATGGAAAGCTTCTGTGCAGTGGAAATGCTGAGCAGATGAATGTCCAAATCTCTTGCCCTCTGACAAGAAGCAAGGTGCTTGCTTTTCTGTCTGCTTAATACTCAGAGCATGAATTCTTTGAAGGGCACTGATGCCCAAGTGAGAAGCACTTGCTGCTAAAATCAAGCCAACTGTATAAGATTGTAATAATTCCCTACACTAATGGAAACTAAGTAATTAAACCAGCTGTCCAGAAGGAGATTCTGTATCTTCCTCTAGGCTTCCTCAGGGATCAAAATGAGCACCATTCCTTTCCCAGGAAAGGACAAATCCTATTTCTCCCCTTTCTGCCACAGAAACAGCCCAGGCTTGGAGTGACTGGGGCATCCCTTCCTCATGTTGAAACTGTTATGCAGCCAAGAAGGAAATCCTTTTAAGAGCAGAATGTAGCCCATGTTTACAACTCTGAGGCGAGAAGGATGAACAGAACAGAATAGACTATTTCAATTGAAAGGGACCTACAACAATACCTATGCCAACTGCCTGATCACTTCAGGGCTGACCAAATTTAAAACATGTTAAGGGCATTGTCTGAATGCCTCTTAAACACTGACAGACTTGGGGCATTGACCACCTGTCTAGGAATCCAGTTCCAGTGTTTGACCACACTCTCTGTAAAGAAATGCTTCCTCTTATCCTGTCTAGACTTGGATTTTTGTTGCTTTTTCCACAGATTTTTTTGTTATTAATTTTTTTGGGTGTGTTTGTTTGCTTAATGGCTGTCCAGTATAAAATGCTAAAACAGTTCTAGAAAAAAATCACTTACATCCCTACTTCTGTGCTATTGTTGAAGCTATATAGGCAATTCTGCAAAAGCTTTGGTTCCCACATATAGATACTGCTCTTCCAGATGTGTTTTTTAATGGATCTGATCCTGATGGTTGGGCTTTTTTTATGTGCTGTGCATCCCTTTCCCTGTGATTTCACATTTGGCTTAAATCCAATCATTGTTTAGCCTGCTGTTGCAAACAGAAGGCCCTGCCTTCAGTGCTGGCTGCTCATTCCTGCCCATTCCAGCATTTGTGATTTTCTCTTTAATCCAACTTAAAGTAATCTTTTATTTATTTAATTTTGAGGTCAGTTACATGAATGAACTGATCCAACTTACTCTGTGGTCAAGCTACTGCTGAAGCTGATAGAAAAGAAGTGGTAGGGAAATGTGTTGAGGGTTGGTGTGCAGGCTTTTTTTGACAGCAGCAATCAGTTTAAGTCTTGGGCATGTTCGTAAAATGCCTAATTGATTGTATTAGTCTGGATAAGCCTGTGTTGCCAGCTTGTTTCTGGGTCACAACAGACCTTATGTGAACATCCTTTTTTCCCAGATTGGGGTACTTCAAGGTATACACAAATGAGTAAGTTTAGGCTCCATGGAAGCTGTAAGTTGAACAGGGAGTCATCCGGTGTGTCTAAGGAATGCTCATGGCTTTCAGATGTGGACCTGGTTTAGCATTGTCTTGGAGTAAAATGTTTAAACATTGACTAAGCCAAGTCCAAATATGAGGCTTAGTACTAAAATGTTGCAGTTTGAGCAAGAGGAAACCTTATTCCCTCACAGGTCAGGAGATTCTCGTGTTTCATTTTTACAGGATAAAAGCATTGATTGTTGTGACATGTACAGCTCCAAGGTAATAAAAGAACAGAGAACATACATAGAATTTATTAATGCTGCTAATGAAACAGAAGACACTGTATCACTGTATCCTTCAGTAGTATGTGACTAATTTGTGCTGAGTCCTGAACGTGGGCCACAAGAACCCCCTGCAATACTACAGGCCTGGGGAAGAGTGGCTGCAAAGCTGCCTGGCAGAAAGGACCTGGGGATGCTGATCAACAAGCAACTGAATATGAGCCAGCAGTGTGCCCAGGCAGACAAGAAGGCCAGTGGCGTCCTGGCCTGTATCAAAAATAGTGTGTCCATCAGGACCAGGGAGGTGATTGTCCCTCTGTACTCAGCATTGGTGAGGTCACATCTCAAGTACTGTGTTCAGTTTTGGGCACCTCAATACAAGAAAGACATCAAGGTGCTGGAGTGGGGCCAGAGAAGGGCAACTAAGCTGGTGAAGGGCCTGGAGAGTAAGTCCTGTGAGGAGCAGCTGAGAGAACAGGGGCTGTTTAGTCTGAAGAAAAGGATGCTCAGGGGAGACCTTACTGCTCTCTACAAGTACCTGAGAGGAGGTTGTAGAGAGGTAAGTGCTGGTCTCTTCTCACAAATAACTAATGACTGAACAATAGGGAATGGCATCAAGCTGCACCAGGGGAGGTTTAAACTGGACATAAGGAAAAAATTGTCTCGCTGAAAGGGTTGCCAGGCACTGGAACAGGCTGCCCAGGGAGGTGGTTGCATCACCATCCCTGGGTGTGTTTAAAAGCAATAGAGATGTGGTGCTTGGGGATATGGCTTAGTGGTGGACTTGGTAGAGGAAAGTTAATGGTTGGACTCAATGATCTTAAAGATCTTTTCCAACCTTGATGATTCTATGATTCAAATGACTGAAATGAATAAGTTAAAAGTATATGAAATAGACTGAGATGCTTGTAATGTAAGTGACTGTAGCTGTAGTGCTCACATGTTGAGCATCATCACTAAGCTGCCTTATGTAGTATTTACATTTATGCTAAAAAGTATTCTACAGTCATCAGGTAGCTTGTATAAATCTCTTGGTTTCAAAGAAGTAAAATCTGTTCAACCAGTCTTCCCATATCTGTCTCACAACACCACTCTTCTTTATGGAAGGCTTACAGCTCCCTCCAGAGTTCTGTTCTGTGCTAAAATACAGAAGAGGAGGGAAAAAAACAAACCAAAAAAAAAAAAAAAAAAAAAAAAAGAAGAAGAAGAAAAGAAAAAAAGAAGAGATTCACTGTGAATTAATCAGATTTTGTGCTCACAGCATGTTATCTATGTGACTCAGTGTTTCATGAACAGGCTGGGCCACATAATTCTTTTGAATTTGCCTGTTTTGTCTGGTAGCATAATGATTTACTTTTAGAATTTGAAGACATTGGGAGATTTACTTAATAGTTTTCTACATTTTTCTATGCCTTTTTATGTGCATTCACTGGTTTTCAGAAAGATGAAACAAAGGATTGTAAAAGGGAAAAAAAAAAAGAGTCACAATACACTCAAGACAGGGTATTATAAAGAATGATGTAATGGTTTTTGTGCACATTTTAATTTTTTTCTTTCTTTGTTCACCGAACATTGACAGCAGGAATGAGATACTAAATTTATCCACATATTCTAAATTGGCTTAGGGCTAAAGTAAAGAAGAAGCCCTGCCTTTCTACACTGGGATCTTTGGATGCAATAAAGTAAGACTAAGAATACACTAAATATTTAATTTGCTGCCATGAAGAATTATTTGGTCCAGCTATTAACAATATAAAGAGCATTTTTAGGTCTTGTCTAACTCAAAATTTGTTAAATGTTTTGAAGTGATGCAAAACAAAGAATCTCTTCTAGATTGTCAACGTATGTCAGATATGGAGGTATTTTATACATCTTGCTAGAGATTTTGAGATACTTCTGAACAGTTCATTAACCTGAAAATTTGCCTCTATGTATTTAATGTCTTCCCCATCAACGTGTGGCAATTTGCTGAAATAAGATGCCACTCTAATTCTACAACCATTTGGGTTTCATAACAGGACCATTGTTTGTCACAATGACCAAAACGCACGTGATAGCAGCTTCAAAAGAAGCATTTTATGTCTGGCAGTATCGTGTGGCCAAGAAGCTCACTGCAATGGAAATTAATCAGGTAGCACGGACCAGAAAAGAAGGCAGAGAAAGGTTTGTCTTCAGGCTTTGTCATTTTTCTTCCTTTACATTGGTATCATTCATAACATGGTGGATTCTCCAGTGCCTGAAATGTGAACTCTTGTCTTCTTATTTTCTACTTGGATTTGTTGACTCACAGGCCTGTAAGATTAAATACTAAAGAATAGTTTTTCACAACAAATGTGTGTTTGTTATCCAAATCTCTTGGACTTCCTTGGATTATTTCTTGTTTGGTGTCTGCGATTCCTCAGTGCATGCTTCTCTTACAGAGCTGTATGCCTTGATTGCTTCCTCCCTTGCCCTTTTTTTTTATTCTCCTCCATACTCTTAGTTTCTAGGCAGCTTCCCTCTGATAACTTTGCTGCTTCTTGTGTTTGAGTGGCTGTTAAGACATAGTCTGTCCAGCTAGTTCTTCTCTAAATACATTTGTGTCTCATTGTGTATTTGTTGTCTAATTGTGTATGGACTTCTATCCTCTCAAACTAAACAAGCCAAAGTCACCATCATCTTGCCTCCAAAATATTTCCTTCCCAGTGTTCATTAGTGACATTAACTTTTGTCATCTTCTCAAGCTTTCAACTTTGTTACGATTTTCTTTTGCGTTATTTTATGTTTTCTTCCACAGAGATGCTGTAGCATCTTTCTATAAATCTACTGTCTCCTGTCACCATACATCCATAATGAGTAATTATTTGTAGATAGTGTAATAACTTTAATTGTTCTAGTAATTGAATGATGTAGCCTTGGACAAGATTATAAACTTGTTAGAAATACTGGAAAAGTAAATAGTTGTAATTCAGCATAAACTATGATTTTAGCATTTTACAGTCTTTCCTGATGCTACTTTTAAAAGCAAAAGAGAAGTTATGATGATCTATTGAATACAGTAATATATAGGTTTTGTGGATATGAAAGTGAAGCTCTCCATAAGTATGGGGAAAAGCCTGAAGAAATAGAAGGTACACATTTGAAAAGAGACAATTGGGGTGGTTGATGGTTTGCAGGAACTTTTTGTTACAGAATGCAAATTTATTGATCATATGGGAAGAGACAATCGGAGGCTCTGAAAGTGAAAGCGAGTCTTTGTATCAGTACAAAGCAGGGTTATCAGAGGGGATACTACAGGAGCATGAGAACAGGCGTAGCTTTTGTTCTCTCTTCTGATTGCAATAGTTTCTTCTCGAAGGATTTAAGATACCTATATGCTATATGATCATTTCTTTGCACTCACTTTTTCTTCTAACTTCCCTTTTCTGCAGAATTTATCATATTGATGATACCCCTTCAGGATCTGCAGATGGACACCTTGATTACAGCAGAGCTACTGAAGTGAGTGATTTTATTTTATTTTTTTTTAGAACTAGTTCATTGTGGTGTCTTTGGTAGCTTGAAAGAGAAGTAGTTAGCATTGCTTTATTTATTTTCATAGCTTTTCATTATTAGAAGTGCTCATACTTAAACTTCCTTCTACTTCTACCTTTTGTACATAAATGTTACTTTTCTTCCCTCTGGTTAGTGGTTTGTTGCTGTGTCATTATGTATTACTGAAAATACACACCAAACTGTAGGGAACATATCAAAAGTATATTCTGGGGTGCAGTATGTAGACACCTGCTGTCTTTTTGCTGAGAAGCAGCTCCCCTTACTTCAACAAAGTGTAAGGTTGTTGAAACTCAGTAAGCATTTTCTCGTATTTTCAGTCTTTTTCACTTTATGTCTGTGTGTGTTTGCGTGCGTGCTTCCTGTTGTACTTACCAATATACCTGAGATTAAATACAGGCCTCACAAGTCAGGGATAGCTGCCTTCTTGTGTTTTCTGTTAAAACACTTTTTACTTTTAAGGTTTCTTATTTTTCTGGAGGGGCAGGAGAAGAGAGGAAGATGTTAATGTTATTATTATCATGATTCCCATAACAAAGGCTACTAATATTATAAACCATCCATATCCTGTATACTGACAAGGTTTGATAGTCCTTACGCGTGTGGACACTTAGCATCGGTCTTGTATATTTAAATAAAACATTGTATTCTTAATGTTGCATTAAAACTGATACTGAAACTGCTTGTGTATTTTCAGGGAACAAGAGATCCGATTTGTGCAATAACAGCATCTGATAAAATACTACTTGTGGTAAGTTACATGATTAAAATAACTTCTAATTACCTCTTGTGCTTGTAGGTAGGAGATGCTTTTGCAACATGTTCATAAACAGTCATAATTTTAAAGCATTTCTGAATTTAGAATTTATACAGATGAAATCTTTTTAAGCATCCTCAGTGATAACTTTAACAGTTCCTTCTTTTAACCTGGCCTCTGTCTTTAGGAGGGCTAGTTCACTACATGCTTACAATTTAACTACAGAGTAGTTGTCCAAGTAGTATTTATACATAGGATTTGATAAAGGTCAGCTGAGGACTTAATTCTATAATCTAAGTTCTTGGAGGTCTTTCCTAGCTTGTATGTAAATGCACAGAGTTATAAAGTTTACATATATATCAGCACACATTGTATCATTAGTAATATCACATGTATGTAGTATGCTATATACATCTTAATAATATATTTATAGTTCATAATTACGTGTGAGGTATTGTATCATGCCAAACAGCTGGTGCATGTATTTTTTCTGATCTGAAGAGAGTGATATCATTAGATGAACAAACATACAAGAGGGCTTTAAAACAAACTAATTGAGAAGAACAAATTCAGAAAAAGAATACTGTTTCTTCATTTATTATTATTTTTTTAATGGCTCTACCATTTGGCGAGATTTTACAAAATCAGTGGGTCACAGGAAAAAAAAAAAAAAACTTGAATAAAAAAAGTATGACAGTTAGTAGATGACTATGGGATTCTGTTTGTGCAAGAAGAATAAGAGTGAGAAAATTAAGAGAATAATTGATCAGTGGCTTTGGTTTAAAGGAAGGGAATGACAGGAGATGTCTTTGAGACTGATCTGCTGAAACTGAATGCATATTACAGAGTTTAGATTTTTCAGACCAAATCTGCTTTTCAGTTTATAAGGTATATAGATGTGAAAAAGTCAAAGATGAAAGGTGATTAATGCTGAGGATCTTAGGGATGGCTCCTGGGCAGGGGGGGATTAAAAAAAAAAGTTTTCACTACCTTAAAGCTATCAACTAATTTCCAGTGTTAAACAGTGAGTAAAATAAGCTGGATCTTTTTTGCAGTCTACAGAAACACCCTAAGAACATAGTGGCAGTGCCCATTTCAGTACAGGGATGTCAAACTATTTTAGACTGTTTCCCTAGACACAAAGCATGGGTGTGTCATTTTGAAAAATAAAGATAAACCACATTGGTAATTAGATTTGTTTACTGTTACTCAAGTGTTTGAATAACTGGTATATTTTACAGCCTCTCCTTTTAAAGCTAGCTCAGGTCTTGAATTAACTAGTGAGACTCATTAGCAGACAGCACTACATGAACACAGCTGTACTACTTTTGACCTGAGCTGGTGCTCTCTTAGTGAACTGTCATATGGCACTGATTGAGCAGATTTATCAGCATGGGACAGGGGTCTTTTTTATTGTTCTCCTTTTTTGTTATCTAGACTGTGTCTGAAGGTTCCTGGGGAATTGTTGGGCTCCTGAAGCTGCTCTGACAGCTGTATGTGGACTATGGCTGTTCATTTTAACATCCCTGGTTGAAGCGGATCTGTAAACTGTGACATCTTAAGAAAGTATCTTGTTTAAAGAGCAGAATTTGGAACTTTTAGGGTGATGATATTCCCTCTTTCCGCTGCTGCTCTGTCACTTATCCAAAAACTCTTTTGTCTAGGGCAGCATGTAAATAAAACTTTTTAAAAGAGTTTATTGATGGAAAAATTCACTGAATAAGCAAACATTTCTTTTTTTTCTAGGGAAGAGAATCTGGCACCATTCAGAGATACAGTCTTCCTAGCATTGGCATAGTACAGAAGTATACCCTGAACTGTCGTGCCTATCAGCTGTCTTTGAACTGCAACTCCAGGTAAGTTACAGATCTGCATCTAACACAGAAATCCAAATTTTAAATTAACCACTTCAAATTGTGAAAATGCTAATTCTATGAATTCTATGATGCTATAATAATTCTGTACTAATTTCATTTTAATAGAGATTTTTTATTAATTTTAGCTGTTATTAATGGTTGCTTATCCATGTATTTATTACTAATTAATTATAGCTGACCAGTTGTCAGATTGTTCTGAGAGTCTGTGTTAGTAAAGCTCTCCTATGTTTTAAACTCTTGAAGGTGTGTGTGTGAAGTTTAAGGAAACATATACATGAAAATATCTTTCTTTTATTAAATGAACCAATCATAAGCGTCCTATGATCATTACATGAATTGACAAAACTATGTCATAACCTGAAATTTTGTATCTCTAAGGCTTCTTTCTATTTCTATGTTCTTCTAATGCCCAGAAATTTTGTTCATCCCATGCTAATTTTCCATTGTTAAAAGCTGTAGCTGGTGGCAACGCTTCTAGCCAGGCTGGTTTTCCTAAGATTCAACTGTGCCAGTACTGAAGTTCCTTTCTACTTAACAGCTATTTTTTATGACAGAGAGTGCAAGAGTCTTGGCAGGAAAAGCATCAATATACTCGCTAGAGAGGACTTGTAAAACAATTTCAATAACTTTATAATTTCAAACTAAATTCATGTGTGTGTTTATCAGTCACCTTTTTAGGTACAGACCAAAACCAGATTGCTTCCCTTAAAGGTAATGCAATCTAGTCAGAGCCCAAGTAACTTTATTTTCAACCCAAGCTGTTTCCCTCCTAAGTGCCTTTGTGCTAGTGAAAAAGGCTCAGATCCATGACTGTTTTGAAGTTAATTTTCTAAATTGCTTTTGAAATTTTAATAGATATTAAGGGTGTCTAACTATCTTTCAGTATTCAGATACACTTTTAAAATGGGATTGTAAAAAATCCAGGCTACTATGATTCACTGAAGACCTATGTAAATGGAAATTTTCAAATGTAACCTTTTAGAAATCTATTTTCCCCATACTTTAAATTACTTCGAAGATTATTTAGATTATATTTTGTATTGTCTGGAAAAAATGCAAAGAATATCCTATGTACAAATGTAAGAAATCCTGTTTTAGAGGTTAACAGTCTGCTTCACTGCACTGTCTTTTTAATTTATGTATCTGCTTCAATGCCTTCTAGTAAATAATGAAAACCAACTCTGGTTGTTAATTGTAGGCTCTGTCAAAAAAATTTGCTATGGGGCAGGTCCTGCAATTTACTCCACATAGTAGCTGAAGTGCTAAGGATTTTAAAAATGCTGCATGAAAAATGGACATATTTCAGAACTTTTGCAGGACCAAAGCTTGTATGAGCAGATGAAAATCTTCTTTCCATGTCTCTAGTCTCTCTCTGATGTGCAGATAAATGAAAACTGCATGTATCTCACAGTCTGTGGGATTATACTGGTATTAGATTAGAGGGGAAAGTTGGCCAAGTGTGCCAGCTTAGGGAACTATTTCAGATTTACAACCTTGAATAGTATTATTGAGTTGTTTTATTTTTTTTTCCTTCGTTTTTCCATAGTCGTGTTGCTATCATAGACCTTTCAGGTGTTTTGACTTTCTTTGACTTGGATGCTCGGGTAGTAGACAGTACAGGACAGCAAGTGATAGGTGAGCAGCTGAAACTGGAACGCAAAGATGTCTGGGATATGAAATGGGCCAAAGATAACCCAGATTTGTTTGCAATGATGGAGAAAACAAGAATGTATGTTTTCAGAAACTTGGATCCAGAGGTAAATATTAACATCTGTAAACTACTCATTTTACAAATTCAAGTTAATGGCTCAGTGTTGAATAGTATTCTGCTTACTGCTCAATTGGACAAGTGTTTATATAAACTAAATTGCTTCTGGAAATCTCCAAGTCTTGTTGGCTTTAATATGGGAGTGTAGTTCAGGAACAAATAAAATGAACTATCAGTCCTGGAAAGATAAAAACACTGTTGTATTTTTTATAAATCTATGAGATATTATCAGGAGCATATTATTTTGTATGCTTTGGAAAAAATAAACACAATCTCAGTAAAGATTTTCAACATGGTTCAGTTGGATCTAAATATTGGCAGGTGTTCCTTTATCTCATTCTCATAATTTAGTTATAAAAAACATAAGGATTTTAAATTAAGTCTCTGTATATGGAATTGTCAGTAATATTAATGATTTTAGTATTTGTTTCCTGTTGGAAATGCAATTAAATCCTAGTTTGGAGAAGACAAAAATCTCTTTATGTGTAGCTAACAGATTTGGTTAGAATTTAATCAGACAGGATACAAGTTAATTCCTTTGTTAACTTACTTAATTTTAAGGAACCTATACAAACTTCTGGATATATTTGCAATTTTGAAGACTTAGAAATCAAATCTGTTCTTCTGGATGAAATATTAAAGGTTAGTATAATTAATTTTACTTTGTAGAAAAAGTCGGTGTCTGTCTTAATAATTTGAACAGTAGATATGCATGCTGGGTGAAAATAATTGATATGAAATGAAATTATGTTTCTTTATCCGTTATGTTAGAATCCTGAACATCCTAACAAAGATTACATCATCAATTTTGAGATTCGGTCATTACGAGACAGTCGAGCATTGATTGAAAAAGTTGGTATTGAGGAATCTTCCCAGTTCATAGAAGAAAATCCACATCCCAGACTTTGGTAAATTCTCTTTATAAGCCAGCTTTCTTTAAATTTGTGTTCTTTTGTATTCTTTTCCTGGTCAGACAGATCTAGTATTAAACTACAAAACCAAAACCTCAAATTAAAGCCAGCCAAAGCAGTATACACTTTAAAACAATCATTTAAGGAAAAGAAAAAAAAAAAGGTAACAGTGCTCAGCTGCAATCTTAAGGGCTCTCATCAAGGGGGGTTGAAAGTTCTCTGTTAATTCTAACAATTCAGAGGGGAATTTAGAATTTCTGAACGACTGGTCAAGACAACTTGCTTTAAAAGTTTGTCCCAAAAAACTTTCCTTCCTGTCTAGTTGTGCTTTCATCTCCATTCAGTACATTCTGAAAAACAGGATTTGATAGCTACATGTTGAAAGCTTCTGTAATAGTACCGCATCTAGTAAAAGTTTTATATGGTAAAGTCACAAAATATATGTCAAATGTTTGCCTTGCTTCAAAATTACCACGAACTTAAGTTTTCATTACGCAAGGAAGCATACAATATGTCACATATTTACACAGAAGAGATAGATTACAAGTGCTGCATATAAAGCAAATATAGTCTAGATTAGAATGAGACCACGCCCTTACTGCTAGAACACAACAAACAGGATTATGCATGTCACAGATTGATTGCATTTGCCATACTGTTTTCTCTTGGTTTCACTGATGTCAGCAATGAGCATGTGCATTGAAGTGATACCAACCTTCTCAAATTGATGCAAACATACTGAATTGATACTGCCAAAGGATGGCTTAGGTCACTGAATACAGCAATAACATGACTGCTTTTGGCAGTGCCCTACTACTGCACTGATTTTGTTTCACAATGTAAATCAGCCGGTCTAAATTTACCTAGCCTTATTTTTGCAGAAAATTCTAGGGCTCATTCAAGCACCTGATGGACGTAGGTTGGTCTCAAGGTAGAAATTCTCTATTTGAAGAACTGACCACTGGGTCATTACCAGTACAAGATTTCCCAAACTGCTCTGCTCTACTGGATTGCTGTCCCAACTGGATAAGGAACATCCAGATGGATTAGAAGAATAATTTATTCTTCATGGCCAATTTAGTCAGAGGCCTTCAGACTGAGGCTGCCATCAAGGCTTAAGGTTATGATACGTGCCTATGTAGAAATATCTAAAGGGAACTGTATTGAGACAACTGTCTCTGCATTGGACAACTGTAATACTCAAACCCCGCCCATTCCTACCAATCCAGTGTCCATTTGAACAGCTGAACAAAAGAATAGTAGCGATTATTTGAACATCTTTCCCTGAGCAAATACTGGATAGCACAGAATGTACTGGGGACAGACGTACAACTGAATTAAGATTAGTTAGTAAACAATACAATTGCAGTAACTTGAATGTCGTCTTTAAATAACGCCTAGTTAAATGGATCCTTACTTAATTTCCTTTATAGCTGCGTTTCCAGCTGTTACATTTGTTTCTCACACAGGCGTCTCCTGGCTGAAGCTGCTCTTCAGAAGCTGGATCTGCAGACTGCTGAACAAGCTTTTGTACGTTGCAAAGATTATCAAGGTATTAAATTTGTGAAGCGTCTAGGCAACCTGCAGAGTGAGTCAATGAAGCAAGCAGAAGTGGCAGCCTATTTCAGCAGATTTGAAGAAGCTGAAAGAATGTATCTGGATATGGACAGAAGGTAATGCAGGTAGTCATCTCAGCAGCAAATAAAGTTAAAAAAATAAAGTCGGGGGAAAAAAGTGCTTGCCTTAATAAGGAATGAGATGTTTTAGCACTGAAGAGTACCAGTTTCTGGAAAGAGAAAAAGATCAGACAGAGAATTTTGGTGTATTCACAGATAACCAATTCTATATGTAAATTAGCACATGACAAACTGTTCGCAAAGCCTCAGCTGCTCCAGGTAATGCTGTGTTTCAGAGATGTTTTTTCACAAGTATTTTGTTGGTATTTCAACTGAGATTGCAAAAAACAAACAGTCTTAAGTAATGTTTAATTTATGTACTGTTACCCTTATCTCGTAGCCAAGTACACATTCTTCCAATTACATATACAAACAACAAGAGTTTTTAATGAACTGTAATCTCTGGAGAGACAGAAAGAACTCTGGATGAAACTGTGGACCAATCAGTGGAATTTTTGCTCAGGAATGAAAACAAATAAAACAAAATTACAGTATTACTGTGACATATAAATTAACACTAAGTAATTAGCTAGAGCACTGTCTTTACTGAAAAAGGGTAATGAGAAGTAATAAGCAGCAGTTGTATGATGTAGCCTGTAGATGGTGGTCAAACATGGAGAAGCAAGAATCACAAGATTTTAAAGCTTTGATTAATGGAGCCATGAAAAAAAGTAGGGAATGATGGAAATAAAATCATTCTTATTTCATGCTGTAAGAATGAGAAACTTTCTTTCCCAGTAAGTGGGGTGTGGGGAGTGGGGAAGGCAGGAGCTGGGGGAGAGATGCACATTAGAGTCTGGGAGTGGAAAACTTTCTTGCACATAATCAATTAACTGATGGATGTATGGTGGTTTGGAGAGATGGACTGCCTCGTAAGCACTTCAGTCACACTGCAACACCCATTTTTAGATATCACTTATTCCTTTCCACATGGCTGAAGAGAAATTTGGCCATTATAGAATTGCTTTTTTTTTTTTTTTTTTACTGATTTCTTCAACAGTAGAGCATCCTATTCTCCAGCTACAAGAATATAGGAATTCTGTATTAACCTTATGTGTCTCCTCACCACTAGAAAAATCTTGATAAAGACCTACCATAAACCAGGCTGAAATAAATCTATTTTTCAAATGCAATTTAAATTTTTTAATATAGATGCAGTTATTAAACTGACTGCACTGACTTGCTATTGCCTTCCTTAACTCACTTGCAAGTTTAGGGCATTTTTAAAGGAAATGTATAGATCTCTACCATTTATTTTCTGTGCACCTGTAGGATAACTTCTATATGAAGTAATACAGAATTATTCTATGTGGTGGAAAAATCATGCCAGACAGACACGTGGTGGTCTATATGTATGCAAAATAATAAAAAGGAAACGGTACTTCCAAATCCTTTCTCCTTCATCCAAAATCATCTTGAATCTGAAAGTGAAGTCTCTGAATCCATGTTATTACATCTCAGCTTTAGCCTCCATTATTCATTTTACTTGCTCCTTGGCTTTTCCCCTCATCTCTCTTCTGCTTTTAGCCTTTTGCAGCTGCTGCTGTCTGTTGTAGTGGTCAGCTGTGGAAGGTAATGAATGGTTTACAGAATAAGAGGAAACCTGAAGAGGTAGCATCAGTTCTCACCAGCTGCTCATTTAACTCCTCATGCATGAGTGTGGCTAATAGGGAAGTGCATACCTGTGATATAACCTGTGAGCAATCTGAGTAATTGCTTTTATGGAAGACTGTTTAAATTGTAAACAAGGTTTCGGGGATCACTGTAATACCTGTGATGTAAGTTAGAAACACAAAAATACTTTTGGATGCTTTTCTCAAGACTTCTATTCGCTCTTTTATTGTCTCTGACTTTTTTCTGCTGTTTTCTGTTTATACTAGAGATCTTGCCATTGGACTACGGATAAAACTGGGAGACTGGTTTCGAGTATTGCAGCTACTGAAAACTGGCTCGGGTGATTCAGATGATGCCCTTCTTGAACAAGCACACAATGCTATTGGAGATTATTTTGCAGACCGCCAGAAATGGTACGTTCTGTAGAGGAGCTAGTTAAGAAGGAAATTACAAAGGAAAGTATAAAATGATGACAAGACTTAATTTATGAGGAGGGACAGATGTCAGGAAAGTCAGGATGCAATATGTGGGATAATTTTGGAGTGATGAGATTTAGCTCAGATCTTTATGGTTCCATCACTGCGTGCACCTTCAAACAGAGACCTGTTGATCAACTATCTAAAGAACAAAGGTGATAAAAATACCAGTTTTGCCAGAAGGCTGTCTGCTTCAAAGGAGGAGAGGGTAAGAAAAATACCTATCCAGCTGTATTAGGCTGGATACAGAAAGCATTAATGATAAAAAAAATACCAGTTAAAAGTAGGAGAGAATTATTAAACATGAGTAAATTTCAAAACTAACCACAAGCTTTCAGAATGCTTAGACCCACAACTGAAAAAGTCCAGAGATCTCTTTCACCTGGATCTGCCTCCAGCTATTGCCCAAACTGGGCACCCAAGGAAGATTTTAAGAACAGTGCACACACAGAACATATTTTGCAGCCAGGTACTTACTGAGCCAGAAGTGACATCGTTGTAGTTAATAATTTGCAGAGAAATTTTCTTTCAGGAACATTTCATGTTGCCTTCTAAGCCCGTGTAAACTTTTTAGCATCCAGAACACTGTCTCAACAGGGTTCCACAGCTCCACTATGTATTGCAATTACCCAGACTGTATATCACAAATAACTTGGGTCCCAAAGCAGTTGAAAACTTGTGATTAGATTTTGAAAGTTGATTTTTAAATGCTTTAGGTAACTTCAGAGTATGGTCTTGGACATTTTAGTGCTTGTGTTTTAAAATATGGAGGCATAACAGGAAAGGCCTTTGCTACAAGTTTAGTTGCAAGTTGTTATCCATTATCAGTCATGATCTGTGCAGATGTGAGAATGCAGTTAAAAGATTCCTTGACTTCCTCACCTTATAGCTAGTCAGAGAATCAACCTTGCTACTACTTCAGTACAATGATCTCTGAAAATTAAAACTTTTAGTGCATTTTAGAAAAGCAGTGACATACGAGCTACAAAAGTGCTCTCAAGCAAAGTTACCTATTTAAAATAATGTCATTTTAAATTTACAAATGAAAAAGGCTTACACAATGAGAAGCTTCACTTATGTTTATTTATCAGAAGATACCACTTTGTTTGTTTGTTTGTTTAATTAGGTTAAATGCTGTACAGTATTATGTACAAGGACGAAACCAGGAACGTTTAGCTGAATGCTACTACATGCTAGAGGACTACCAAGGACTGGAGAATCTAGCTAACTCACTCCCAGAGAATAATAAATTGCTCCCTGTAAGCAAAAAGCACCTTTATTTTTCTTTGCCTTATGCTCAACTATTTATTTAAAATTTGTCATCTTGTAAGGGTTAGGAAAGAAAGAGAGAAAGATCACAGGATGTGATCCACTCAAGCATAACAATAGTACTTGGTATAGATCTCCAACATCACTGTTGTTCTCATACTCCCATCATTTTTCCTTTCCCTTGTCCAGGTTCCCTAAAAAGACCTGATCATTCATCATGCTTTATGGCCACAGGGCTAAGTCATAATTCACTGATCCCTTCCCCAAATTGTGGCATTTCTCTCTAAAATAGCTGTGCTTCACCGAGAAGTCACTCCTCATGGCTGGGCACTTACTTTAGCATTCATTTTGTCATCTCATCTCACTGGTGGTTTTTTTCCCCAAATTCTCCCTGGTTGCTCTTCTTAGTTTAACTTCTTACATGATAGCTCTGGTGGGATTGCTAATATACAATGAAAACTGAAGATACTCTGCTGAAAGGAGGGGAAAGTAGGTGGTATAGCCTGAAATGACCTACTAAGTAATAGCTAATTCAAAACTATGCTATGACTGATTAATCCAAAATGCATGAAAAATGCAAAACATGCTCAATTAATGCCATTTTTACTTGTTTGGATAAAGCAAAACAGCACTTTCTTTTTAACTCTTTCTGATAGTGAAGTTTTGCAAAATACTCTAAATTATAGTAAGAGCCTAGTCCTGGTATGATTTGAAAGAATTTTTTTTTCATTAGTTTGTTGTTGTTGTTGTT
>JANHGN010013622.1:0-25965 GCA_024605025.1 Megaceryle maxima | reverse complement strand
TGTTTGTTTGTTTGTTTGTTTTTAATTTAGAAGTAGTGTGTGAAAGTAGCACATTTTTCTACAGGTTTACAACAGTGTGTGTTGTTTTCGCAGAATCCATGAAGTAAACAACCCCTTTCCCCCAAGTTCTTTGAATTGAATTAGATAAGAATATAATAGTATTGCAGTTGCTACACAATGCACTAAAAATCTGGAAGTGAATTTAATATGGTGCTAATGCTTTTTTCAGGATATAGCTTATATGTTTGTAAGAGTGGGGATGTGTGAACAAGCTGTGTCAGCCTTTCTGAAATGTAATCGACCAAAGGATGCAGTAGATACCTGTGTACATCTCAACCAGGTAAAACAGCAGTAGATAATCTGCTTTACTGACACCAATTTAACAGTGAGATTTCTATCCTAATGCCCAATTAAATACAAGTCCTTCTTAAGTGTCTGATGATTTGACACGATTTCTGGAAAATTCATACTTCAGTGCTTAAGCCAGTTATCTGAAGTTAGGATTGGACCATTGGAGGGCCAAAGCTCTGTGCGGCAGTGCTACTTCTGCCTGTGTTCACCGTAAGGATGCTCAGCATACAGACAGTTGTGGCCTTTGTAGAGCCTTTGCTGCCTCCTAGGGAATGGGAGGAGGGCTGGAGAACTTCTTACTGCTCATTTTCCACATCCCCCTCCTTTCCTGTACAGAGGCAGATGTATTTGTGGCTGCATTAGGATGTTGTTGGAAAAGATGTGATCTGAAGAATTATCTGTGTTTACAGCTAGAGCTGTTCCCCAAGTATGACTTACCTGTACAAACATTTCTGTCAGCCTAAGTAAGAGAGAAACTGAGGATGGCTATGAAGAACTTGACGTATGGGAATGGCAGGACTGGCAAGTGCAGGCTTTACACAATTTCCTAGTTTTGGGATCTGAAGGGCTATTACGTATGAGATTCATCCAAGTTTCTCAGTCCTTCCAAACTTTTGATCTGAGGCAAACAGAGTAGTGAAACTATTGAAGATCAGGAAAATTCACAGAAAAAAGAGGTCTGTAGAAGGATAAGTAAAGTGTTACTCTTTGTGCCTTAAGCTTAGAGGCTGACGAACTCTTCTAGATATGCTTTTGAGTCTGGATTTCATAATATGAGAAGTGTTGAAATCCACATGTCCAGCTGTGGGCAGCAATGAAGTGATTTCTCAAAGCTTTTACCAAAGCAGAAGCAACTGCTTTGTATGTGGTTTCTGGACAGAGGTCTAGCATTTGTTTCACAGGCCTGTTTATCACGTGATTGGCAATGATATTAGCATTTGTATTTTCTTGCTTTTTACTTTAATTTTATAGTAGTCTGGTTCTAAATGGAGATGCAGCACTACACAAATGTCACAGACTATTCACGGATAACCAGCTTGTTCTGAGAATGTATCTGAAAAAGTGTGGTTGATTATTCTCTGCTTTCCTTTCTAGTGGAATAAAGCTGTCGAGCTGGCTAAAAATCACAACATGAAAGAGATTGGATCCTTGTTAGCCAGATATGCAAGTCATTTACTGGAAAAGAATAAAGTCTTTGATGCTATAGAACTCTATCGTAAAGCCAGTTATTTCTTTGAAGCTGCTAAGCTCATGTTCAAGGTATTGCAGGTTTTATTTTTATGTCAAATAACTGGTGTTTTGCGGTAGCTTTTATTATTTTCAGGCTACTTTTATTTTCTTGAAGTTATTTTAGTGTTAACAATGTCCAGGCAATAAGCAGGTGTCATTATACAGGATACTGCAAAGAGGAATCCAGCCTCTGAGTTCCAGTATCTCCATCTGAAATAGTTACCCTGAATGCCCTCTGTAGCCAGTGTAGAGGAGACTTTCAGGACAAAAGCCATCAGATTTATTTTGAGATTTATAATTCAGAATAAGATGCACTGCACCTTGAAAAGGTCCTGTTGTCTTTCATTGCCTAGTAAAGGGGTATAGTAGATGAGTCTATGTTCATCTATGTGCAATATCCACATTTTTTATGTTCTGTGGATTCATTTTACCTCCTTTATTTAAAAAAAAAATAGCAATGCCATTAACTAGAAGTTAAATTTTGGTATTTCTTCCATTGGTACCTTCAGCTAGAAACTGCCACGTTGTGCTTTTAAGATAAAGATGTTGCTTAGATTTGGTTTGGCTGCAGAGATCTCCGTACATAGCTTCTAAAGTCTGTAAGAGTGATATGTAATTTTTACAGTAAATATTTGTAGTAAAATATATGTCTGTGTTAATTTCAAAAGCCATTCTTTTCTGGGAAAACCACCAGACATTATTAAAAGCTGTTTATTTCTTAAACTTCAGTATTTATAAATCACCATTTTTTCGCCTTTTTTTTTTTTTTTTTATTAAATTGACTTACACATGGTTACACTGACTTCTGCCTGAGAATCTGGCTTCATGTGTTGGTTAGCTAAATAAATGTAGAATAATGTGCATTCTTCACTTTGACATATTCACTTCTAGTTCTGTTTGCAGTCTGAATTATTACACTCAAATGCAGAATAGTTTTTTGGCACGATTTCCTAGGCTTGTAAAGCATGTAACCGTCCAAGACAATGAATCAACTCTTCTGATTTTATTTTGTTTTTAAATCAACATGAAATTCCTTGGGTTTTGTTTTTTAAGATTGCAGATGAAGAGGCAAAGAAAAGGACGAAGCCTTTGCGAGTTAAAAAGCTTTATGTCTTATCAGCCCTACTAATAGAACAGTGCCATGAACAAATGCAAAATGCACAAAGAGGAAAAGTTAAAGGAAAAAGCTCAGAGGTAAAGTGTAACTTTTTGTTTGTTTGTTTGTTTTCTTTCTGAATTTTGGTACATGGTACCTAGACAGAATAGATAAAGTTATCTCTATGTGAGGCTATTATGGTTTTTTAACAGTGTTTTCCCTGCTAAGAACAAAGCTTTTCTTAAAGCAAGTCTTCCATGAAAACATTGTTTAAAGTATTATTTTAAATCATAGATATTAATACCTGGTTTTCTTCCTGTTTAATGTGTTTTTCTTAATGTTTTCATTATAACAATGAAAAGTATACTAAGAAATTCAAGTTTATTTTCTTTTTCCCTGTGAGACTCCTTTCCCTGTCACTTAGGAGTAAGTATCAATCCCAAATAGAACTCTGTGATTAGATTAAGCTGTATTGGCTAGAATTGAGCAGGGAGATGGCTCCAGATATGGAGGAAGCAAGTGAATTTTTTATTCTGCTCACACTTTCATCTTCATATGCACAAATGAAATAGTTTAAACAAAATTTTAAGAGCTCTGGTGTTGAAATGCAATATTCATCCAAACTATGAACCAGTCTGCAGATATGCACAGGATATATTTGTACACATGTATGTGATATCTATCTTTTAAAATCTGCACCATATGTTCTGCCTATGCCCTGTATAAAATGCCTAACAATGGTCACTTTAGGTCCATGTATTTATATTTTCTCTAGTTAACACAGACAGTGGTGTAATCACCAAGTACAGAAAAGTCCTTTTCATATAATCCCATTTTCTGTGGTATTGGTTTCATATAAAAATTATTTGCGATATTGCTTTGTTTTCAGACTGCTTCAGCTTTGGCTGGTTTGCTAGAAGAAGATGTTCTTTCTTCAACTAACCGCTTTGCAGACAATGCTTGGCGAGGAGCTGAGGCTTACCATTTTTTCATCCTTGCACAAAGACAGCTCTATAAAGGTTCTGTAGATGCAGCACTTAAAACAGGTAGGACTTAATTTTTAACCCTCTAAAGAAGCTGCTCTAACTTCACAGACCTGCACAGCTGGCTGCAGTCAAAATACTTGGAAAGCATTGTCTTGGAGACAATACAAATTTAACTTACCACATATTACCTGATTAAATTGGACAACCTCTGTAGATGTTCTGCTGACTGTATTGTTTCTTTCTATAAATGATTAAGCATTCCTGAATTCACATCTGACCTCCCTGGAGAGCTTCATAAAAAGTTTGTTGGAGTTAGAGAAATAAATGGAGTCCTATATTTTGTCCAAGTAATGAAGGTCCATTAAAAATATTTCTATTCGTGTTTAAAAAACAAACAAAACCCCAAAACCAAACCAACCAAACAAGCAAACAAAAAAAACCCCAAACCCAAACAAACAGAAAAAAAACCAAACACATCTCAAAAAAAAATTAAATTTGCCAGTCAAATCCCCATATTTTTGTTTTAAAAAATTTTGAACCACTTCATAGTCATGTCAATGAAAAGACTTTGCTTCATTGTGTCCATTTTAAGATAATACTGTCTACTAGTAGCAAATATTTCATACAGATGCTTGCATTTCTCAGAAGACATGTAATAATTTCCTTGGATTTTCTTTTTTTTTTTTTTTTTTTTTTTTAGCTCTTCATTTGCGAGATTATGAAGACATTATCCCTGCAGTTGAAATCTATTCCCTTTTGGCACTCTGTGCATGTGCAAGTAGAGCATTTGATGTTTGTTCAAAAGCCTTTGTTAAACTAGAGTCCTTGGAAAGTCTTAAGCCAGAGCAGAGGCAACAGTATGAAGACCTTGCTCTAGAGATATTCATGAGACATTGTCCAAAGTATAACAAAAAACCTGATCTGGATGACGTTCTTGAGAGGTGGGTTTATATCTAGGTAATACTGTAATAATAGTAACATTTTTTTCTGCTATTCTCTGTATTTTTGGTTATAGCAGGTTTTTTGTGACCAAGTTAATCTAATCTAATTAGACGCGTTGCTGCTTAAACCAAACACTGGACTAGAATGATGCAGGTGTTAACCAGGTTGCGGAAAAGGCAATACAGGACTATTCTATTTGGGAGAATAGACATGACTGTATTTGAGGAATAGGAGATATAACATAAAGATACACCTTTGTCTTAATTTCAAATGCACATGGACAGAGCACTGAAGTTTTAGGACCTTTGAGAAGGTGTCACATGCCATTAAAATAATGATGCTGTTGGCATCACCATTGTGATGTAATGCAAATGTCAACAAGTGAGTGTTTAACCATTATTAACCAATAAGTCTCTAGTAGTTTGTGAATTATCTAAATCTGCATGGTATGAGAAGATGACTATGTCAAGTGAAAGAATTAGAATATGAAAGGGAGATGTCCTTGGAGTGGCAGTACCCCCACTGGTGTCTTTGCCACACGTTTCCTAACAGCGTGGAATTTGTGAGTATGTAAATTGATTGTCAGTGTCATCTACCTTGACTTCAGCAAGGCTTTTGACAGTCTCCCATAACATCCCCATTAGGAAACTCATAAAGTGTGGGTTATGTGTGGACAGCAAGGTGGATTGGGAGCTGGTTGAGTGACGGAGCTCAGAGGGTCATCATCAGTGGCACAGGGTTAAGTTGGAGACCTGTAACCAGCAGTGTTCCCCAGGGGTCAATACTGGGTTCAGTCTTATTGAATATATTCAGCAATGACCTAGGCAAGGGCACAGACTGTATCCTCAGGAAGTTTCTTGATGATACAAAACTGGGAGGAGTGGGTGACACACCAGAAGGCTGTGCTGCCATCCAGCATGACCTGAACAGGCTGGAATGTTGGGCAGAGCAGAACTTAATGACATTCAACAAGGGCAAATGTAGGGTCCTGCACCTGGGGAGGCACAGCCCCATGCATCAATATAGGTTAGGGGCTGACCTGTTGGAAAGCAGCCCTGAGGAGAAGGATCCTGGAGTCCTGCTAGACAGAAGTTAACCATGAGCCTGCAATGTGCCCTTGTGTCCAAGAAGTGGTATCCTGGGATGCATTAGGAAGAGCGTGGCCAGTAGGTCAAGGGAGGTCATCCTCCACCTTTATTTGGCTCTGGTGAGACCGCATCTGGAAAACCTTGTCCAGTTCTGGGCTCCCCAGCTCAATAGAGACAGGGAACTACTGGAGAGAGTCCAGTGGAGGGCAGTGAAGACAAGTAGGGCACTGGAGCATCTCTCTTACGAGGAAAGGTTGAGAGAGCTGGGACTGTTTAGCCTGGAAGAGACCTTATCCATGTCTATAAATATCTAAAGGGTGGGTACCAGGATGGAGATGGACTCTTTTCAGTAATGCCTAGTGACAGGATAAGGGGCAACTGGCACAAGCTGGAACACGGGAGGTTGCATCTAAGTATGAGGAAAAACTTTTTTACTATGATGGTGACAGAGCCCTGAAACAGGCTGCCCAGGGAGGTTGTGGAGTCTCCTTCTCTGGAGACTTTCAAAACCCACCTGAATGTGTTCCTGGGTAATGTGCTCTATGGGAGGATTGGACTAAATGATCTCCGGAGGTCCCTTCCAACTCCCAACAATTCTGTGATCATGAATCAATTCTTTTTATGAATAGGAATTTAGCCTGTTGTTTTACTGTGCAGATGTACAGAATCTCACTAGTGCTTTCATGTTGACTCTTCAGAGGAATATACGTCATAGCAGTGCAGATGTCTTAATTGGACAACTCTACCTTTATATGGCCTTCAGTGCTGCTTTTCACTTCATCAGTTGTATCTCGTGGTCGTGATTTGTGGACTGTACGGTTCTGGGGGTGTGCATTCTGATACGTGAAGATTTATATGCTACCAGTGAAGTGTTACATGATTTAACAACTTGTAATCAAAAAGTGGTGCACGTCTGAATAGAGAAGCAGTAGTTTACAGGTGAACATCACAACTTTCATAACTAGCTCTGGGCACACAATTAGATATTTACGTTGTTCTGCAAATTTCTGCAGATCGAGTCTTTGTTCCTATTTTAAAACTGTGTTTTTATTCTTTCTGCTTTATTTACTTTTCTCTTTTTTTTTTTTTTTTTTTTCTAATTAGTGGAGATGGAAAACTTCCTGTCTGTATTGCAACAGGCGACCCTATCCTGGAGTATCGATTCTGGATGTGTGGTGTCTGTAAGCACTGTATGAAAGCCAAAGAAGCAAGCAATTATAACTTCTGTCCTCTGTGCCACAGTACTGTGTAGCGGAGGATAAAGGGCTGTATATCCTCCTACCTGTTCTGTCTCCTAAAAATAGTCTCTGTTACCAATGTACTGTATTTTAAAATAGAACTCAGGTACTGTAACAGATAGTGCCACTACTAGAAAACAGTAAAAAAACCCCAAACACAACAAAGAAACCCACCAAGCCAAACAGAAAACCCACAAGAGAAACCTTTACTTGGTTCCATTTATGTAAAGGATCAACTGAATTAAGAAGGTCCATCCTTTTGTTTTTTACAAAGGTTTAAGGTAAAAGCTTTCTTTTCTAATTGTAAACCGAGCTTCGTTTCAAAACCATGTGAATTGAATGTAGGTTCTCTTAATACGTTTCACCCTCAGCAAGCACCATTCTTCATTTTTGTCATTTCATAGGAATTTACTGGATTTTGTTGGTATTTTTTAAATTCATAATTTTGTGAAGGAAGTAATTCCCAAGTTAAAGTAATGCCAGAGTAGTTGTAATAGTATTATTGTATAGGTTTTTCTACCACTGTTTATTGCTAGAGTGCTGGTACCAGTTCAGGCATAGATTTGTGGTGGTCTCTGCTGAAAAGTGTATATAAACCCACTGTATCAATAAAGGGCTCGCAACATTCAGCATTTGGTGCCGTCAGTCTGCAGCTGGGTGCTGGAGCTTTGCTGATGTCTTCAACCAGTTGAGGAAACCTCTACGAACCTTCAAACAGTAATCTGGTAATGAGCTTTTTTTTTTTTAAGTAGTCCTAAGAGAGCAGCTGACATCTGCTGAGCAGATTTCAAGAGCTGACCTGTCATCCTTCTTAAACACGAAGGCTTAAGATACGCTCTCTGATTTGGCTGTTGTGCGTCGCTGCTGGGTTTGAGCCCCTGCTCTGGAAGCGCTGCCGGTCCTCGCTCGGCGCCCTGAGCCTTGCCCGTGAGCCGCCGGCGCTGGGCGCAGCGCGCCAGGCCTCCGCGCCGGCTCGCGGGGCGGGCAGCGGCTCTTGCCCCAGCCGAGCCCAGGTAAGAGTAACGCCCAGCTACTGCATCCTACCAGTGTATTTATTTCTTTCTTTCCTGCCCCGGTATTCGGGCTCGTTTTTCCTTCGCCACCCTGCGCTCCGCCAGCCAGGACCCGCTGATAGAGTGGCGGGGAGAGTGCCGAGCCCTCTGCTGGCCCGGACGCTGCCGTGCCCGTGACCTCACGACGCGCGTGCCCCCGTGACGTCAGGCGGCGCGGCGGAGGCGCCGCCATGTCTGGGGAGGCGGCGGAGGCGCTGCTGGCGGAGGCGCAGGCGCAGCTGGAGGCGCGGCGGCTGTCCGAGGCCGAGGAGCTCTACAGCCGCTTTATCGCCCGCTGCGCGGGGCCTGCCGCCGCGGGGTACGTTCCCGGGTGGGCGGGGGGGGCGGGGTGCGTGTCTGGTTCCAGCCGTAACGGCCGCTCTCCCTTCCGCGCAGCGCCGGCCGCGACCTCGCCACAGCCCTCAACAACCGCGGCCAGATCAAGTATTTTCGGGTGGAGTTCGCTGCCGCCATGGAGGATTACACGGCCGCCATCGAGTGCCAGCCCGGCTTCGAGGTGCCCTACTACAATCGGGGCCTGGTGCTCTACCGGCTGGGTACGGGCAGCGCCGCGCAGTCGGTCGCGCCAGCGCCGCCTGGCCCCGGGGCCATTCTCCCGGGTGACCCGGGTCAGGGCAGAGTGACCCGGGCATGCATCTGGGAGCCAGGCGGCGGTCCTTCACCCGGCCCGCCTGCCCCGGCACGGCACGGCCTGCCGACTGCTGCCCATCACTTTCTGCCTGGGCTGCCGCCAGAGGCCGCGGCGAGGAGAGGGCAGGAGCTCTCCCAGTGCTGAGGCACAGGCGAGAGCACTCTTCGATCCCACGGTTCACCCGAAGGTGGAGGGTAATTCCCCTTTTACAGATGGGGAGCCTGCCTGGTGCTATCTGGGCATACCAGAAATAAGCGGTGCGGAGGGAGATGCATTCTCATATAGTTGTAGGATGTTCAGCTACATCTATCCTCTGTATGCAGTTAGATACCCCTATTTGCAGATGTGTGGCTGTGCCACTTGAAATAATACTATTCAGGGAAAAATTGGAGGAAAGAAGCAGATTAATTTTCAGCGAAAGTGCATTAGAGAGAGAATGAGACAATTCTGAACATTGCTGTTAAACCCAAGATGAAGGAAGCATCACTGAAGCAGGTGCAGTCGTGAGCGCAGCCTTCCCAACTCACAGAGGGCTGTCAGCCACCTGGGGAATTTGCCACCCGCGTTTTGAATATGCCATAGGAAGATGACTCCCCTGTTCCTTTTGTTGGAGCTTGGCCCTGGCAAAGTCAAGAGAAGCCCAGGGACTACAGAGAACACTAGGGAAGTGGAACCTGATGATGGGCGTCAGCTGGGAAGCAGAATGTATGTGTTGCAGGATTAAGGCAGCTTGGCTATTAGTGTGGGCCTTCTGGCTACTTCTCTTGCAATAAGCTGTCTCAGTCCAGCCTTAAACCCATTTTAGGTTCAAAAATAGACACTCTGGTTCTTGCTCTGAAGACCTGTGACTCTCCACTTGGGCTTCTGGAGAACTCAGTTTAGTGAGATCAGTAAATAGAGCTGCTGCTTCTTGTTAGGGAAGGTAATTGGGAGGCATTCTCAAGTTGTGGTTTGTGACTTTGAGCAGTTACAGTAAGATAATTCTTTTTTTTCTTTTTTTTTTTTTTCTTTCTTTTTGGGACAGGATGCTTTGATGAGGCCATGAAAGATTTCAGGAAAGTATTAGAGTTAAACCCCCAGTTTGAAGATGCTGCACTGAGTCTGAAACAGGCTATTCTTGATAAAGAAGAAAAACAAAAGCGCACTTATTGAAAATGCAGCTTGTGGTGGGAAAATGTTTTGCTAAACACATGATTTTTGTTGTTGATGGAGGAAACACAAGATCATTTACATCTGTTATGACCTACCAAAGAAACCTTATTTTTGGGTAACTAAGTTAAAAATCAATTATGATTGCAAAATAAACTTCTTTTTAATATTCTTAGTTTTGAGGAAAAGCATACTGTTAAATTTCTGTGACATACAGAAGCACTTCAGAAAGATTTTGGAAGCTGAGTAAGAGCAAATGAAGTCTGTACTTCCCTTATTAAAATGGTGTTTCTGTCTTCTTTCACAGATTGGGAAGAGAGAACAAACTATATAAAACATTTAAATACTTAAGATTGGTGCTTTTGAAGTGAATGACACTTTTCGGAGTGTTTCTGTATTAAGAAACAAACAAAATGAGATCTGAGGTAACATCATCCATACCTTGTGTGAGGAATGTGCTATGAGAATTGAGTCCTTAGCATCTTCATCTTCATCCGTTAAGTAAACGGGGGAGAAGAGCACACCTATTTTTTTTGTAATCCTATTGTAGAAGTATTGGTCAGATTAATAATTGAATGAATAAAAATAAACTTTTTACCTCATTGTCTGCAAAGAACTTATGGTAGAGAATGTAGTTGGGCTGTTCATAGTAGGAGTCATGGCTTTCTTCTTCTAACTAAAAGGTCATCTGCTTGAAAAATACGTCAAATCCATAGGATCAAACTGGCTTCATTTCCCACGTAGGAGGGGCTGTTGCTGAAATAGTTAAATCGTGGATAAGAAACACCCTTGCATGGTCATAGTAGTACAAGTTCTAATAACAGATATTCTTTGATTGCCCACATGAGCATTAGGATTATTTCTATTGTTTTTTTTAATTATTTTTTTAAAAATAAATTACAGTAATGACAGTTCTTAAGGTGAGTTTCTCCATGAATGATCCTGGAGCCTACACAAGGTCAGGGTTCACTGAAGATGGTGGGACCCTTTGGAAAGTCATGAGAATGGACTTGAGCCTCTGAGCACCTTCCCCAGCAGCCTCGCTGAGATCACTTTCAGCTTTGGCATGAAACTCCAACAGCCCCAGGGAACAGATTGGGAGCATGGAGCTGAGAAAATGCTGTATTTTAGCTCTTGTGCTCCTGATGCTTGACATAAGTAATGTTGAAGTTATATAATATGATGCATGGTAGCAGGTTGTAACCATTTATGGTTTGGAAAGCAGGTGGTGATGTCATAACAATGACTTTTTTTTTTTCCCCAAAAGTTTTAATTCTGGACTTTTCTGGATATATGGAGCATGTACTTAGCTAAATTTTTTATTATCTTCATGCTCTCTTTCCAAAACAATGTTGATAATTTAAAGACTTGGCATGTTTCATGCCACCTCAATTTCAAAAATTGAGAAATCATGCCAGCTCTTGGTTGATGCTGAGGTGAGCTACAACAAAAACAGTTACCAGTTTGCAATGCCAGGAAAATAAAAAAGACTGCATGAGAAGCTGAATATGACCTGTAAAATTTAATGTTGAGGGGAGATCACAGATGTGGTTCTGCACAGAACACTGTTGAAATGACAAGATACAGATAAAAATGTTGACATCAGATAAGTGCTTTGGCAAACAAAGATGCCAGTATAGTAGTAATCTCCCTTCTGCTGCCCAGCTGGTGGTGGTTTGTGAGTGTTGCTCAATTGCTTACAGTGCATTCGTTGTTGGCACAGAGATACTCCATGGGACTAGGAGCAATGTTGTAGCAGATCCTTCACAGTATTTCCCTGTCTCTCTTGTAAAAGGACAAACTGTCATAGTGAATTTCAGCATAATTTGGAATTCTGTCAAGGTAACTTGGGCCAGTAATTTTCTCACATGCATTTTCCCCTTTCACGTGCAAGCATGAGTCACTTGGTTGTCTGGCTTTCTGTCGCAAGGCTGGTTAGAGGTTTCAGTCTGAAATTGAATAGTATCATGTGGTTTTATTTCACTCGGGACTCTTGAAAGGATATAAACCACCATTTTAGATAGATAGATAGATAGAAAAGCCAAACTTGAAGAAAAGGATGTGTTTACTAACTCCTCTTGTCCTGAAATGTTTCCTGTTAATAATCCTTTAAAAATTAAAAGTCTAAGGGAGGGTAGTGAAAATTCTTTAGTGTTCCCATGTGAAGTTAAGATGACCTCCCAGCTTGCAAAAGGGGCAGGGTCTGTGTGCTCTGGATGCTTTGCAGAGCACAGGTACTGTGGCTTTGGTCCTTCGTCAGGCTGTAGGAGTTTTTCCTGCCTGAAAAAAACAAACCTATGTAGGGTGCTGGTGTCAGTCCCACCTGCCAACTTCATTGCCCTCATAGAGCATTTGCTACTCAAGTCATGGTGCTGTGCCACAAAGTCCCAACAGGTGGTTGCTGATAACGTACCTTGATGTGTCTCTACTCTGGCCAGAAATGTTTCAGACCTGAGTAACTCACAGCTGCTTTCCCAAGGTGGTCTACCTATAAATGGACTCTGCAAAAGCCCTGGACTTCCCTTCACACAACCTTCAGTGGCAGTCCCTCTGTTTAATCCCAGCTATGGGGAACAGGCTAATTTGGCGATAGGTAATACCATTCTCTCTGGTAATGTATCTCTAAACTTAGAAAAAATATGTGATTTTCCTCAATACATTATTGAAGTAATATTTTTTTTTAATAACTGGAACAACACTCTGTAAGATTTTACTTGCTCAGAGAACAGGGCAAAGAATAAGATCATCACCCTGTGCTTTTCCCTAGTACTCTAATTGTTCTACTGAAACAGGAGGAGTGGTCACACCACTTGCAGTGTTGCAAGGCTTTTCCCCTGCTTTTGCAGAAGGGTAGGAAAAGATGACAATACCCCAGGTTAGCAGGGCATGCAGCAGCATGAGAAGGGTCTTCTATACATTTAATGGGAGGTGCAGCACAGGGAAAAAGAGCTGTTCAGAAGGGCAAGCTGCAGCACATTGAGGCAAAAGGCCCAGGTCACCATGTGGCCAAAAGAAGTTCTTCTTCCACATGCATTCCCTCTGAGTGGACAACAGAGTTAGATCAGTATTAAAAAACTGAAAATCTTTGGCTGTTGCAACTGAGGATGGCACTGTGCACTGTCCTGTTTAGTAGGTAACCTTGGTAAAAAGTAAATTGCCAGTGAAAGGTGCACTATTCAAATTCTGTGGGGAATGAACACCTCTGTACCAAGCTCAGCTATGTAGGATGTGCTCTCCCCTGACTATCAGAAAGGGAAGGGTTTAGAAAGAGCCAAAACAAGTGTTGCAAAAGAATAGTCCATATTCCTTTGTTGTTAGCACATTGTTTTCAGTCTGCCTAATCCATATAGAGAGGCAGGGGCTGTATCAGTAGAACAGGTTGAACTTGTGTGGCTTTCATACGTGGTGGAATAGCTGGTTGCTTTTTATGAAAAAAAAGTTTGCTGTGAGATCAGGGTCAGGTTGGAGGCCCACCTAGCAGTACCTTGTGATCATTTCAGTTGAACTGTAGTCTGTTTAAGAAGATAACTGTTTATAAGATTTTCCTTGTAGGATCCCTTTAGTCCGTGAGCAGGGAGGGACTGGATGGCAGTCCACAGCATCACTTCCTATGACCCATGATGATCAGGTTTTTCATCATTCATGTCTTTGTGTCATACAGTGAGTGTGTGGAATGGACCTGAAGGATAACTTCATCTCCCAGCAAGGAACAACTAGTCTAGCCTTATCACAGATACCACCATAGTAGGTTTCAACCTAACCTCTATTATTATGGAAAAGGATGATTCAAAGCAGTGCTTTCTAGGCTTCTATGAGGTCTCCTATGTGGCTGTATCTGTGCATTTAGCATATCTTGCACCTTCCGAATTCCTTTTCTCCTCATTTGCTGAATTACGAAGGCTTGATCAACTATAATGGTTCCTGAAAACCTATCCAAGAGTTTAAGACCATAGGCCTGAAAACTGCAGTCTAGGACATGAGTTAGGTGTTGAAGATCCATCTGCAACACCTGAGAAGGGGGAATAATCAATCCCAGGAGAACCTAGATGCAGAGCAATACATCATGAAATAGCATGGCTGAGTCACAGCTTGGGAAAGACACCCTCAAACCTAAACAATGAATGTCGAACCCTAACACGCTTGTGTATTTCAGTGTAGGAAACATCATCTGCCATGAACAGCAACCAAGGTACGAGAAGGAAACCCAGGATGTGGAATTTCTCTGGCTTGTCTCTAAGAATGTAGGAACTTGAAATGGGACTGTAGGTCTTTCTCTGTAGGAGAAAGGTCACCTTATCTCCCAGGTGGTGGGTGGATGGGTATGGAATGCTGCTGGACACCTTACTGGCTTTCCAGGGCAGAAGGGAATGATCTGAGAGGTCCCACATTCTGCAGTCAAGTTTACCTGCACTTACTCTGCAACGCTGTAGAGCAAGCAAACTTTAGTGACCTGATGCTCACCTGTGTGGAGCTAGACAGTGAGCACTGGGAAAAGAAGAGCTACCATTTAGTCATCATTATTTAACCTTCATCCCTGTTTACACATTTCAAAAGGACTGCTTCTCAGATTAACAGAAAGATAGCAAACTGATGCATTTGTTACTGTTAACAAAATGGGGAACGTGATTTCTTGGAAAATGTGTGGGAGCAGTAGACTGGTTTGACTGTGTAGTGTTAGCTCTGGACAGTAGAGTGCACTGCTCATGCAGCAGAGAAAGGCATCTCCCAGGCTGCTGCTGAAGGGGGTCTTGGGTTCCCAGCATCTGAAGTTTTTACAAAACTTAGTCCTTCAGTAGCTCCAGCTGTAAGACTGCATTTATTTAGCAATCATCACAGGCATGACTGCAGCCTTGGGAATCACGCCACGGATACGCACTGATGGGCGTGCATAATCGGCCAGCCTGTAAAGATGGAGGCTGTAGGAGCTGGGCAAACCCACCAGAGACTGCACACGTGTGCACTGAGAGCCTGCGTCAGCACCGGGGCAACTGCCCCCTGTTCACTGCTGTTGAACACCTCCTCATGCTGCAGGCACACCTTTGGTTACAGCATAGGCACATCCTGGGAGTGATTACAGGTGGTTGTGTGTCTGGCTTGTCCTTCATCTCTAGACAATAAAAAATGTCTTCTGTAGGCACAGAAATCCAATACCAGGTAAGTTGTCCTTTTTACTCATGTTAGAGCATCCATCTTCTCCCATTTTGTAGAGTTAACCTTTTCCATACAGGGAAAGGTGAGAGGAAAGTGAGGAACTAACAGGTTTCCAAAATGGACAAGTCAATGCAATGTTAAAAACAAAAATCTGCATTTATGGGGGAAAAAAGTATGTCGTCGTGCTGCATGTGGAAGAGGCCTAAGGAACAGATTGCTTGGTTCTTTGAAGCCATTGTTGGTTCACCAGATGGTTGCTGCTGCACATTAGGAAGGAGATGTTCAGCACTTACATTACTTGGTATGTATTTTTATTTGACTTTTCAGATTTGCACTTTACATTCACATGGGAGGATTGACAGTCACTTTATGATATATTACAAGCAGCCATAATCGGGGCTGGGATAATTTTAGTGATCTGCAACACTGATCTGATCCATATTTCAACATCTGGAAGAAGTGTTATTTGGCAGCCTTGGGTTATTTTCTGATAAATTTTCTTTTGTAGCTGCTTCAGAGATGCAACAGGTTACAATATTTACTAATCCTGTTAGCAGACCCTACCACTTTCCAGTCTTGTGGTGCTGTCCTGAGTCCCACTGTCTGGCCTTTTCCAGCAAGATAGTTCTGATAGTCACTGAAAGAGGTACTTCTGTGTCTGATTGCACCATTCAGAAAGCAGCCAGCACAGGAGAGCCTTCAGGTGCTGTTGAAGATACACACAGTGAGGTGAGGAGTGAGGCTGGAGCATGCAGATGAGTAGCTCTGGTTCTCCAAGCGCAGATGAAGCTATAGGGTAAATCTTAATAGTTTGGAGGATTTGGGCCCTTTGAAAGCATTTGGAATGCGCCAGTGATTTGTGCCTTAGTGTTTGTTTCTAAAACTTTGGATTAATTTTCTTTTGGACTGGGGGCAAACCTGTTGAAATAATATCTGGTTCCAAAACTGCCTGCTACAGCCTAATTCCAACATGCCCTACCCTACTGCTGACATCTTCCCCAGAGTCATGCCACCTGTGTTTGGCTTGGCAGGTAGCTCTCCTCCTTCCACCTCTTGCAGGCTTAAGCTTAGACCACGAGAGTGCAAACCCTGCCTGTTCCCTAGTTGTTGGTCCAGAACTTACAGTTCTAAGGCTTGAAGGACAGACCGAGCATTACTTGTGCCGCAAAGCATGGTCACCTCTGCAGGTCAGTACGCAGGGCCTGGTGTTCTTACCAAAAGCAGTTTACATGCATCATCTTCGATCTGGATCAACAATCCAGATTGGTCCAGCAAGTACATAGCCCCGGGGACTGGTTGAATGGTGACCTGGAAAGGCTGAGAATGAGAAACTGTGTAGTTTGTAAAGAATCCATGCATGCTGCATGTTAAGTGCTAATGTGTTAAAAGTATGAGCTAAAGGTAAAGTTACACAGTCCATGTTTGAGGCATTTCAAACACCAGAACCAGAGGTTCTAAATCCCATAAAAACATCAGCTCAGGAGTGCTTTGCAATGGCTCCTTTTCTCCTGAACACCTACCCATCCTCTCCCTGCTTGAGCTGCACTGTCCTCTGGAGGGGCTGCCAGGTAGTATGTTGATAGGAGAGCACGCTGCCACCAAACATTGCACATACATCTGAGAAAGAAGAAAAAGTACCACTTGATCCCTATCAAATTCTGCTTTGCTTTTTTGTTTTGTCTTTTGTCTGCCTGTTGCAGAAGTTACAGCTGATTACACTTAGGCTTGTCTGAACACTTGCATAATGACACCTTCTAGTTGAACTTGCCTTGAATTTCAAATTTGGTGTCAAAGAAGCCCTCAGGCAGTTTGGTAACTGAGAGGCTGAGACAGAAGTTAAAACCTCATAAGTTGCAGTGAGGCTCTGTATCAAAGCTAGACAGAAACCCAATCTAGTGCTAGATGCAGCTGCGCACTTAGGAAGCAGCACAAGCCAGAATTGCATCATGTTCATTACTAGCAAGTTCATGAGCTGAACTGCTTATGAAAGGCCAAGTCAAAAAAATTGCATGGTTACTTCAGCTGCTCTGGCAGGAGTACTGCCATGGCTCATATCAGTGCATGTAATAGAGTCCACTCAACTAGTGCACTAGGAGCAAAGTACCCTCAGGTGACTGTCCTGGGGTTCTCTTTGCTCTTCTTAGAACTGTTAGAGAAGGACAGAACCTCAAACATGTCAGACCAAATGTACACGACTCTTGTTTCCCTGCCCACGGGGCTGGCATCTGAGGAGCTGGTTGACTGGCTGGGATAGATGGGAGACAACAGAGATGAACATGTGGATATTATGGCATATGAGTTGACTTTTCTGTTCTAGACATTTGGAGCTCAAGTGCTATGAATCTGATCCTAGAAACAGAACGCTATACAAAAATATTTACATACCCAACTCTTTTGCTTACTCCAGCCAGTCCAGTCTCAAGTCACTGAAACTGTGTTGCAGAGCAGATTTGAGAAGAGAACTAAATCAAAGCTGTGCATCAGTCAGGCTACTTGTGTTGAATGTTGGCTAGGTCTTAAGCCTGCAAGGTGTCTAAATTGACTATATTAAAAATATTTCTTAAGAAGTTCAGAGGATAGGGTCCATGAGTGGGAGGTGAGCCATACACTGTAATCTCACCTGTTCCAGACGATGTGCCAGGGTCCTTACTTCTAGCCGTTTAAAATGAGCAGGGTGTCTCACCCTGGGGCTAACAGCTACTGGACAGAACTCTGCAACATACTCGCTGCTGTTAATCTCACACCTATTTGAGAGAACAGATCAACACATCTAGAAGAAATTAGGGCTTTGCTGGTGAGTGCATTGGTCATTCAAATAACTACTTGCCCATCCTCAGTGATGTTCCATCTCAGGGTGCTGTTAAAGTCTAGAGACCCAGTTACCCAGCAGTTTTCCAGGAATAACTCAGTGTTGGGGCTCTCGTCTTTCAGCTCCACCTCAAGAAACACAGGCTCCACAGGTTGCTTGAGTATTGCCATGTTGGGCTCATAAAATTCCACGAAAGATTTGTCTTGAGAAAAGAATATGGGGAATTTTTGTCATTTAATTTTATTTAAACTAAAACATGTTTGGAAATTTTCTGAGTTTCTTAGGAGACTTACCTTTGGACACTCTTGAAACGACGTTCAGGGCTTGTCTTACCCTTCTGTTTACTGTGGAAAAGGAAATGGTAGTGAGATTCTTTAGTAGGAAGCAGGGCATGTCTTAACGAGGGAATTTAGAACAGACAGAGTCACAGAAATGTAAAACAAGAAATGTAAAACAAGAGCATTGCCTACCTGCAATATTTGATCTTGGTATCATTGTACCAGAGCCAAAGGGAGGTGATGTGGATGGATCACTAGCGAAACCACCTAGCACTAGGGTCTCTTTCGCACGATAATAACACAAGACTGTTAATCTATAATAGGAGAAAGGGTATTTTTTGTGTTCACTTTTACTTTCCAGCAGCTGTACCGAAGTGGGCAGTGTCAGTGTACAGTAGCTCCTACCTGTAATCTGGATCTCTTGTGATTTTTGGTGTGCTCTGTCCTGGAAGAGTCTCTTTCTCATAAAAGATTTCATTTTCATAAATAATATGATCACCTTCAAACTGTGCATATGGGAAGCTCATTAAAAAATTTATCTTCTCAGGAGCTGGGGTAGGGGAACAAAAGAGAAAATGCAGGAGAGACAGAAACTTCCAGCAGATGTATCTGCTCTGGCCATAGGCTTACCCTTACTGAAGTGCCACAGGTAGTGACATGGAACTTGAAGAAGGCGTGCCCTTCATTATACTCTCTAGGCTTGCAAGAGCTATCCCTTAGTTTGGTTTTACTCATATCAATGGCAGGAACTGTCTTCATTTGGGCAGATACCGTTACAGTACCATCTGGGTGGCATACTGAGAAAATCAGAGAGTTGGTTATAAAATCGAGGAAAGAAACACAGCTCTTTTTATTGATTGATTGGTTGCATAACTTACTTATAAATGCTGAAGAATTAAAACTGCAGCTAATGGAGAACATCTGTAAGGTCTCCATAGTTCTTATTTTCCTTAGGGCAACACCAAACCTTGCTTTAATTTTCTGAAAGGACACTTCCTGTGAAGGAGGTGATGGAAGAGGCCTTCTATTAATGCATATGATCCATATGTACAAAGTTCTGCTCTTTAGCTTGTGCCCCTTGAATGCTAACAAGTCACAAGAGTTAAGTCAGTGTGAAAACTCAAGCCTGATGCAACATGGGGACAGAGTTTTTCTTCTATAAATTAATTGGCCAATGTCACAGAGATAAATTTTGGCTGATTATTGTAGAATAGTTCAGATGTTTATTACAGCATTGATTTTCCCTTGCTGCATCTTAAAATTTCTACAAAATGTTCCTTTAAAAAAAGCTTCTTTCATAAAAGCTGTATTGAAATATTGTTTCTGGCTCAGTGCAGATGGGACATTTTGCCTCATCTTATTAAAAATACTGAGGAGTCTATTTCTGAAGACTTGGTACATATCTTTTAGAGACAACTTAGTGCTGCAGATTACATAATACATGGCATCACCAGAAGGGTCCATGTTTGATACCTCTTGTCCTACTTGCACTGACTTAGAGTCCTTCCCTCCGGAGGTTTTCCAATATGTATAAAACTACAGCACTACAGACTCTGTCTGTAGGACTGCGGCTGTATGAGAAACAGTGCTATGTGCTTTCAGGAAGGCATTGCTGTACAGTTCATGTACCTCATAGATAACTCCCACAGCAAACAGAGGTACTTGCAAGATCAGGTGGGTAGAATTGGTAGCTGCAAGGTACCCATTGGTAAGTGCAACGTGCCGGTTCAGGAGCTTGTTACCAAGATAAAGGTTCCAGTACTGGTTCAAGCCAAAAGTAGGGATGGCCAGATAAAGGTTTTCCTCATCACAGTAACCAACTGCTTCTGGTATTTCTGCGGGAAGAAAGTGGGATGACAAGTTAGCAGCGAAGGAAGTTTTGAGAGATGCTGTTTGGCCCAGGCAAGGATTTCTATCACGGGTAAGTCTTGCACTGGCACTGCAGCAGCACTGTTACGTGTGTACTGGCATTGGCCACAGGGCTTTGGCTGTGTTGTGGATGTAGGAACTCACAATTGGTGGGATTGGGAATCCTCACGCTTTAGGGGTGGCCTGCCAGCTTCCTTCCAGGAGTACTCCCTGCTTCAGTAAGGCAAGCTGAGCTATGTATATAAATACATTTTTTTGGTCAGCCTTCTTTGGGTTGAACCTAGATCTAGTTCAAAGATAAAATAGGACAGTGGAAAGACTCTGTCACTTTCATGGCATCCAAAATCTAGGAAGCTTGAGAAAATACCAGTCAGACCTCCTGACTGGTTCAATAATCTGCTAAGTACAGCTTTTAGTGGATGACTGCCTCCTTACAGAAATGCCGTCTTTGGAGTTCACAGGAATTTATTTGAGTCAGTTGAGTTCTGCCCTGGACGCAGAGGCAGAATTGTATTTGAGGACAAACTGAAACTTGTAGCAATGTCTGAAAGTTTTGCCAGTAGATGTATCTCGACTTATGAGGCATCTTGTTCGCTGAGTTTGCAAGCCAACCTCTTTTACACACTAGTTTTTATTGCTCTTGGTGTCTCGAGGGCAGACTGTCTTGCCAGTATGCAGAAGAGCTGCCATCAGAAAAGCAGCAAGTTGGCTGTGTTACCAATAATGAGCTAGTGAAGGGTGGGGTTTTCCCAAAAGCTCTCATCCTCAGCCTAAAGCTGTGCTCACTGAATTCAGTGAAAAACTGATCCGTGCTGTTGGTGCAAACCAGCTAGTATCAGGGGGAAGCTTACCAATATCAGCAATCACACACTCCACCTCTGCAGAATGATAATAGAGTGCCATCTCTGGACCCACACTTACAGTGTAGTTAACAAGAAGGGTATATTTTGTTTCATTTCTATTCACATACTGAAAAAGAGAGAAATATGACTGCAGTAGCAATGGCTTCCAGCACAGACAAGAATGTATGTCCTGAGCAGCACTAAATAATTATTCCAACACCCTCCTCTCCCCAGCAAATAGCTCAGTCTCCAAAAACATCGCTTCAGTTTGCCTAAAACTATTCAGAAATCTGGACTAGATTCAACAGCTCTTTTGGCCAAACATAAATGTGGAGAATGTAGTGCCTGTTCAGAAAATGGAGGCAGAAGTGAACACAGTGGTGTTCCCTTAGTAGCCCACTGGTGAAAGAGCTCATAGAGGGAGAACTGGGTCCAAACCCTTATTCTTCTTTACTCAGAGTGTGGGCTGAACCCAGGAGAATAAGTGATTGGTAAGGCAGAAGGTGTGAGGAGATGTTATGAGAAGTCTCTCAATATTCTCATTTACTCCACTAAAAGTGCCCCCAAAGTAAAACCTGCTGTTCAACCTGAAATAAATACTTCTGAAAATTTTTGGCTTGCTTTGATCCTTAATGCAATTTAACTGTGGTTTGACTGCAGCCTGAAAATTATTTGTGCAAGTCCTGATCCTGTGCGCTCACAAAGTTGTTTTGTAGCAGAAAATAGCATCGTGGCTCTGTGCTATTTGGTCAAAACAGTGGCAGAGGACTTGCATCTTTCCACCAAAGTGAGAGGTTTTATTCCTTCTGTGAGTTTATACTTTTTACAAATATTTGGATTAGAAATGGTCTGAAGCTTTACAAAATTACATTTAGAATATCCTGAGTCTGCCTGTAGATGCTCGTGTGGTACATGGCCAGTGCCAGCAGTCAAATGGCTCTGCATAAACAGTAGGTTCAGGAATTACTGGGTTTTGCTAACCAGTATTTGCAGGATTGCAATAATTGATTTATTTTTCTGAGGCACTCCTGTTTCAAGGGACAACATTTAATAGAGATTTGACAAACCTCTTCCTGCTGAGTGTGTGCTTGGATGTTGGCCATGCTGACAGACACTAAAATAAGGCATGTTTCATACCATCTAATCACACGATGCTGCATGTCTCCCAGAGACCTAGGGAGAGCAAGGTGGGGACATACAAGCCTCTAATCTTAATTCAGATGATCTCAGACTCATTGACACCTTTATGATTGAGGAACAGTCGGTTAATAAAGCCAGACTGTGTCTGAAAAGTGAGTGCCCTACCTCCTCCGCTCAGTTGCTGAAGTGACCTGTTGTATCTTACCTCCTTTAGAATGTATGGATCATCAAAAGAGACTTCCAGCATAAATCCTTTTGTTCTATTAGAAAAGGGAGTTTCATAAATATTAAACCCGTGATTCTGTGCTTCCCTCAGGGTAAATGGCACATTTCCTATTGTGATTGCCACCAGAGAGACGTCGGGAAGAAAGTGTCCAAATGCAATATTAAATAGTCTTTCCTCTGGCAGAGTATCTGTGGAGAGAGAACATCAAATTACTGCTGATGTGGATCAAGTAACTAAGACTTGGGGTGGCCTCCCATTCAAGTTCCAGGAAACTTAGCCAACAGCCATCTCTTTAATGGCTTTGATTAATGAGTGTTTGTGTTCTAGTCAGATCTGAAATACTCTTGAGTACATGAGAATTGCTTCAAGCTGCAGGAGATTAACAACAAATACATACAACTTTATAGAAAGTGGGTTCAGTAACTTTCTAGAGCTGCAGTAAGATGTGCAATGACAAAGAAATCTAGAATCTAGTTCAGCCACATGAAATAGGGAAAAACTATCATAATGTGTGCAAAGAGGCTCTTTTTTTCTTTCTATATCAGTTATCCAGACAGCTCTGAAGATGTTTAATGTCTTAATGCATTGGCAGATATAATTAAAAAACATTACTTCACCACTGGAAGGCAAAATTATTTCAGTATGCTCCCAAGATAACAAATGCAGGCAGTCTGGGGGAGAAAATGCCATCAGTGAATGCTGTCCTTATACACTTCTTCTCCCCAGTGTGGTAATTGCACAAAGCAACATCTTTATTCTAGGGTCCCAGTGCTCACTGGAAAAATCTGGATATTAGTGTTAAAGAAATGTTTACATTCTTATCAGCAACTTCTAATTTTTATTTCATCCCATAATGATGGGTGATAAATAGTACATCTGTTAAGGTTAAAGGTTTGGGTTTTTTTTATAGTACCTTGAATCTTGACTTTGGCTAGCAAATTGGAAGTGGGAATTGAGAACATCCTGGTGAATGTAGATGTGTGGCAGAGGTCAAATGGAGCAATGTTTGAGACAGCAAAAGCAACAGATGGGCAAAAGTCAATGAGAGGAATGACTTACTGTTGATTACAGTTGGTATTTGTGGCATGAAAGGTGTGGTAATGGATTTGATGACAGTATACTTAGTGGTTTGCCAATCCGCATCTGTCCATGTGTGCTCCAAAAATAAGTCAATACTGTAAATGACGCCATATACACCATCAGATATGGAGCTCTAGGAGGTAAAATTCTGAGTAAGTCTTAATTGTCAATAGCTCAACAGAGGAATGACTGAATATGGTTAAAATTCTTACACTAGAAAGAGAAAGTGCTATTCTGGTAGAGTTTGGGATGGATTTTGCTAGGGCACATTGTTTGTCTGATCCATGTTTGGCTCCGATACTGCTGAGATTCTCGGTACAGAAGTATCAGGTTTGGAGGGATGTCCTCATGAAATTTAGTAAGTAGCGATATTTGCATTTATTTTTTTTACAGTCCCTAGATTACTAGTCATGTCTATCATTCTGTCCCAGTTCACTCTGAAATTTTGTTAGTGCTTCCAGCAGTTCTTCAGCCCAAGCCTGTCTGGTGTTACGGTACACATGGTGATGTAAGTGTCCCCTGATACACAGAAAGAGTGAACTTCTGAAAGGAGTGAGTCCAAAACACATCAGTGTCATCTTCACAAAAGATACTGGTGAAGATCTTTGTGAGAATACTGCTATCTCCTTGCTAAGTCAGGTTGGATGGAGTTTTGAGCAATCTGATCTAGTGACAGATGTTCCTGCCCATGGCAGGACTAAATGATTTTTAAAGATGCCTTCCAATCCAAACCACTCTATTCTGTTCTGTGGAACATTTCTTTAAACACTGACTCTGTACCTGCAAATTACAGATTGACAAGGAATATACTGTGTCTGAAGCAGGTAGCTGCACCCAAACTACATGTTGGAACCTTGTCCCATGCTAACTCATGCTATCTGCATGGAAATTGTCTGGGAAGTTATTCCCTGACCTGGGCCAGAAGTTTACCCGGACCTAGGACAATTGAACTCTGGTACCCAGGATTCCCTTCATTTACTAATATATTTTACAGATTATTAATAAAAGATTGTCTCTTGCTTCAGTCATGTTTTGTAATCATAGATACTTTGTTTCTGAATAAGTGCTTTCAAAACACGAAGAAGAAGCATCTAGGCATTCAAATATTTCTTGTATCTAAGAATTTTAATCAGCAATCGATCATTATTTTGAGTGATTTGGAATGACCATGATTTAGAAACATCTTCCATGGTGAAGGCCCTCAAAACTGTTAGCGTGTGACAGATTTATACTAACCTTTAGCTTGCCTCCGTCCACTCCAATAGGGATTGTTATTCTGATGTGTGTCTTGTTGTGCTCCAGTAAGTAGTTCCTCTCCTCTGGGTTTACTATGACTCGATCATCAATGCCCATTAAAATGCTTTTAGACAGAAAGGTGGATTCTTGAACCACTAGTGTGGGGATAACGCTTGGCACAGTCCATGTTAATGTAGTATCAGTGAAACTGATGCCATCTGTTGAGTTAGATAAACAGTCACAGAAGACCAGGCAGTTGGAGTTACCAGTCAGTCTTCACTCTGCAATGGCTGTCTTCTCCTGACTTCTTTTCACCAGGATGAATTTCGCTAATGAAATTCCTTGCATTGTATTAGCCACCTGATGACTGTTTTGTCACAGAAACCCTGGTGCTTGAAGTACACTTGAATCACCAGATTCAGGTGACCAATTAAATTTATTCAGAAGAATCAACAGTCATGCTCCCAGCTACCAGCTCTGGTGTCCTTCTGGTCCCAGGAGCATTGCCTTACTGGCAAAAGGAATGGAGTACAGAGCCACACATTTGGACCTTCAAAATCATGAAAACCTCCTGCTTCCTTATCAATTGTTCACATTGATACCAGAACATGCACCACTGTTCTGCAAAAAGTTGGGCTACCTCTCCAGAGATAGGGACTGAGTGCCAAAGATGCAGAGCTGCATCCCCTGCATAGAGTTATATGACAGGAGAGAACCAAGACTGGGGGATTAGTCTGGGGGAAGGTCCCTGGCCCTTCTGCAGCAATTTTACTTGTCTCCAGTTTCCTGAATCTAATGTAAGGGTTTGAGAAACCAGAGACAAGACACGACACTGCACTGGGAACATAAGTAATGTCATGTCACAGCAGGGAACATATTTGTCCGGGACTAAAGCCATGGACTCTTAGCTCATGTTGCTCCAAGGGCAGCTTGTAAACCTTTTATTTTACAGAGTACGTCACATGGAAGTGGGGAGACTGTTTTCTACTAGCTCCTTAGGAAGTTATTTTTTTGTGAACAAGGAAGAAATCCTTACCAACAGGACAGGAGACCGTTGTGTCAATCAGCAAAAGCAGCCACCGCTGCCTGTACATGGAAGTGGAAGTGACCATGTTCATATTTACACCATTGATCTGTTGACATGCAGACAGAAAAAGAGAACTGATATCTAGAGATGCCATGGAAAAGAGCACGGCTTTGTGTACAGTTGAGAGCAACAACTCACCATGCTGACATCAGACTCGTTGGTGTGGTAGGGGGCACGGAGGTACACTCGGTACAGCGTATTATTGAAGCTGTAGCCCAGTTTTGCTGCATCACTTACAGTTATTCTCTTTCTCCCTGATGGAGAGACAAACATCAGTTGCCATAGCTGGTATGCCACATTTTGAGTCTGCAAGAGAGAGATGAGCTGCGTCAGCTCTAAGACTACCAAAGTCTCCTAAAAAAATATGATCTTGTAGCACATATTTTCCTGTTAGAAGCTGGAGTAACTGGAATGACACTAAACACTACTAGTGCACTCCAAGCAAGCAATATCCTTTATATAT
>JANHGN010013619.1:0-65977 GCA_024605025.1 Megaceryle maxima | reverse complement strand
GAGAGGTTGTGGAGTCTCCTTCTCTGGAGATTTTCAAGACCTGCCTGGCTGCGTTCCTTTGTGACCTGTTCTAGATTATGTGGCCCTGCTCTGGCAGGGGGGTTGGACTTGAAGATCTCCAAGGTCCCTTCCAACCCCTGACACCCTGTGATACCCTGTGATAACTCCTCTTGGATCAGATGTTGGGCTTTCTTCAGACTTAATGAGCCTTCTTTTGTTGCAGGCTGAAAGGAATTTAAAACTGGAAGAAAAAATCACCATGCTGCAACAGCAGAATGAAGAGCTCAGAGCCAGGATTGAGCAAAATACTGTCATAACAAGGTATGTGCTGATATTTGCAATCTGTCTGAGCTTGAAAGGAGACTGCAGATCTTAACTGCCAAAGGCTGACATTTATTTCAGAAGGGGAAAAAACTTACTTCATCCTGAAAGGGTGCTGGTGTCCTGATCTGCTTGTTTTATTAAAAAAAGCAAAAAACTTTTCATATTACAGTTTGCTTACTTAAATATAAGGAAGGCCATGTATCTCTCTTTTTTGATGATTTTGACATGATGCTGAGAATGAAGTTGCCAGGGGCTTCTGATCTCAGTGTCAGTGCCCTGAGGCCTGTTAGTGAGTAGGTAACAAGGATGGGAAATGGGCCAACTTCAGGAGACACATCCTAACAATGCCATTGTCACCCAGGCGGGGTTATCCTTTGGTAGGTTTTTTCATCTGCACTGTCTGTTTGCAGACAAAGCTTCTTGTGTTCGGTGGCATAGTAATAGAGTAGGACAGTCCCTGTCCCATAGAGTTCATAGCCTGCTGTAAGGCAAGAGACTGGAGCTGGAGCCAGGGAGAAGGGGTACGAGAGGGAGATGCTAGAGATGAATTTGTCCCAGCACACAATCTGCCTAGCTGGCATTGTTGCCAGAAATCATACCATTGACCTAGAATTCAATTTAATTTTTAGCTGACTTTTTAAAGCTTCAGCATCTCATCTCTGATTTCACTTTAGGTTTTGTCTTTCTTGGGTCTCCTTTACTAATGCTTCAGTCTTTAAAAGTTGTCTTCTTCATGTAGATGTTTTTAGGGGGCAGCATTGCTTGTACTAACATTCAGATTGAGGTGATGATTATGTTTGTCCTCTCCTGATTGTAAATACCTGTAACACACATGTCACTGTCTGAGGTGGGTGTCTACAGCCTTTCTGTGCTTGGGGAAAAAAAGCAGGGATTTTTTAAGATCTGGTTCACCAGACTAGTTTGAGACACCTGCTTTTGGACTGGATGAATTGTGATCTGGAAATGGCAGTCTCCCTCCAACATGTGTGACAGCAGCTAGGGTGTCTGGTTCAGTGCTTGACATCTCTGCATTGCAGCTGCCTGTCTCTGGCTGGGCAAACAACACCCTCTGCTCCCTGCCAGCACCCGGCTGCAACGCTTTGCTTCTTGCCTCTATCTAGGTACTGGTTTTGAAGAACATCTTTTGGGAGAAATTCTGAATTTGAGGTCAGCCTGGAAAGTCAACTTAGAGGACAGTAATTTTCAACAGTAACAGTCTGGGGACAGCTATGGGGACAGTGTCAGCCAGTGCTTTAAAGCTGGCGTTAATAAACATGTGTTTCCCTGGCAGCAGTCGCCACCCTGACTGCTCGTTTCCGTTGTACTGACACTGCCTGGGAAGTGCAGCGTGAAGGAGCTCAGGGAGCTGCCCTTGCTGAGGAACAGCGTGCATTAGAGCTATTTCTGCTGATTTGCAGTTTGGGTGCCTGCTTGGCTGTGGCAGCCCAGCAGCAGCGAGAGGAGGAAGGGGAGCCGGAGGGATGGGAGCCAGAGCAAAGCCAGCCTTTGCAGCACAGTCAGGAGGGGGGATCCCAGAGATATCAGGGGAATGAGGGGTGCACCACAGAGATATCTCAAATCATAGCCAAGGTCAGGTACAAAGTGAGGGAGGAGAGCCTTGCAGGTAGATCATGCACCGGCTTTGGACACAGGAGCTTCACAGAGCCTCTGCTGAGACTTTCCCAAGCACTTGAATAAATCATCTGATTTCCAGCCATCTCAGCTTCTCCCTCCAAATGAACCAGCATTTTTTTGGTCCTTTGGACTGTGTATATTTTAGGAATGGTAGTTTCTAGCACACTAGAGAACAAGATGACCAGGAGGGAGTCTGATCTCTACTGGCATAGCCCAGGCACTTGCTAACCTCTAAGCCTTTTGGGAGAAGGTTTAATGTGAGTCAAGTGCGAGACTCAAGCACCTTCCCCTGCATCCCTCTCATGTCTGTGTGCCCCTGCAGACCTCTTTGGTTTTATGGCTGTGCTTTGTTACAGCTGCTTAAATTGTCAGGAGGCTGGCAGAGGAACACATCTGATCATAACTCTGCAGTGCTGGGGATTAACTTTTCCCTAGATGAGTTATGTCTAAAACTGGAACATATAATCTCAAGATACAGACTTACATAGTGAGAACATATTTGCTTTTACATTGCCTCTCTTCCTTCCTCTGCCTGAACAACAAAGAGGGGACTGAATGGGCTTCTTCATCTTTTGTAAGCAGTGATGCTGCATCTGTCCGTCTCCCTCCTCATGGTACATCAGAGGCAGATAGGGGTTGGCTGAGCTGGAGGCAGAGCTTTGCTGCAGGATGCTGTTAGTGCTGGCTATGCAAGCTGCCTCTGTCCCTGGGTGGAGTGAAGCTGGCTCTGCCACATCAGGTGACATGGTGTAAATTCCCAGCGCAATGGGCACGAGGCTAAAATAAGCAGTGCAACAAGCAGCAGCTCCTTTGTCCATCAAAGTGCCAAAGCAGGTCTCTCTGGAGGACGTGACCACATGCTGCATGGTGTGTTCACAGGCACTTGGTTGCAAGGTTCTTTTCTGCTCATACATCTCCCTGCCGACCTGCAGGTCATGCGTGTAACTTGCAGCCAGCCTCTGCCAGCAAATCGCAGCGTGGATTAGTGCCACAAAGTGTGTTGTGTGAGAGACTCCCGAGGACACTGATATCATGCATTCTACCATATGTCTAGCAAGCAGGATTAAGCCTCCAATATAAAGGAGACTTGATACATGCTGATGGCCTGCGAGCTGTGCTTGCCTCCTGTCCAAGCAAAGCCTTTAGCAGGGGAGGGACCTGAGCCCTTCACCGTGCTCTGAGGTCTGTGCTGGTGTGACTAGCCTGCTCCCACTACTCAGATGAGCTTTACCAGCCAGTCACACACCAAGAGTCACACAGTGGCAGGAAGGGCATCTGCTTTTTTGTCTTTTTCCTCAGCAAAAGCAGTCTGGAAAAGGGCTTTGTGTATAACTTTTATGGTCCAACTTGTTAGACGCTGCAAAAGAAAAAAGTAATCCCATGTGTAGGAGAAGTTAATTCTTGAGAGTGAGCTCCCATATGGATTTCTCATACCTGTTAGACCATGAGCTCATGCCCCAGCTGTTTGCCCAGTGGGACCATGAATAGGATCCTCCTCCTCTACTAAGCAGGCAGCTTTCTGAAAACCTGTGTCTTTTAATCTTTCCACTCTGCTAGCCACTGCTTCATGGTTCAGAACTTTCAGGGAGTAGAAGAACACACATATTCTTCATCAACTGAGCTCCATTTCTGTATGAACTGTGGCCAAAAAAAAAAAATTCTTTAAAAATGTTTTAACAAAATCAGAAATGCCAACACCACCCTCTCAGAGACTTTTGATGACACAAGGAGATTGAACCAACAGCCCATGGCATCTGCTACGGGCTTCAGGCTACACCCAGAAAAGGAGTTGTGCAAAATTTCATGTGTGCATCCAAATTCCACACCCAGCTGCTGCTGAATCCTGGAAATATCTAGAAGGGAGGCTAGTTGCCTTCCTGTTTATTTCTATAAAATCCTAATTTGCCTGTAAACCAGGCGAGGTACATGCCCAGAGCTGCTCCAGGCTGATCATGTCAGGCCCTGGCTCCTGTTCAAGCATAATGGGAAGAAGCCAGGTGCTCCTGCAGGTATTCTCTGGGACAGTGATGCTGCCAGCACATGCCCAGAACACATCTTAATCAGGTCTCACGGTCTGCCTACACTGGCCCATTCTTTTTAAAACCAGTCACCTTGTTAGATGAGAGCACTCACTGAAGTTGTGGTGCCCATAGGAGATCTCCATTCCCACCTCCCAAAGACACATCAGGTTATAGGGCATTCTGGGGAAAACACCTCCCTGGTCCTTGCTGATGAAGTTTCTCTTGTGTTGCAGTCAGGAAAAAAAGGGTTTGTTAGGACCAAGGAGGAAGGAGCTGGAGAAGGACCTATAGCCTCATGACCATTTCCAGAGGAGAGGGAAGGCCTCAAAGCTGAGCTGCATCTTGCATCAGAACATCAGCTGAAATGGGGAGCATGGAGAGCACAGACTCCTTTGCCTTTGCATGCAGTAGCCTCTGGTTGGAAAACTCAGGGATGCAACTCCTTGTTCTCACCTCTTTGCTCTTACTCTGGCATTCCACAATTGCTCTAGCCCATGGCACAGCTTTGGTTGCAGGGCTGAGAAACAAGGGTCAGAGTTACAGTTGTCCATGGAGTTGGGACTTTAAATTTTTGTCCTCTGTCAGACAGAGTAAGGCCCCCTGGACTATCCCCCTCTGGGGACTGCTCTTAACTGCCTTTGACCAGGATGTGGGGGTGAGTTTGGCTCCACAGAGGTTTATGGGCACATTCCCAGGTAAAAACTGCTGTGCCAGTGAACTGGTTGTACAAACAGAGACCACAATCCCATGCTGGGTACCTGCTTCCTCCATGTGCTGAACCACGAGAGAATATGCCCCGATCAGCTTCATTGCGTGGTAATTCTTAGTGGGCCAAACCCAACTCAGCCACAGGCAAATATTGATGAGGACATCTGAAACCACTGTGCCTACCCACATGCCCAAGCTAAGTATCTGCGGCCACCTCTGAAGTCCTCTCTAGCTTCCAGTGGCCAAGACTGGGCATGAGCATGGGACTGGCATGGAGCTGGTGTGCTCTGCAACTCTGGTTGCCCACTGTGACGACTGATGGGGTTCACTTTGGCTTCCACCCTGCTCACAAAACCATGCCCTCCCAGGTAAGGCCAGTGCTGGGGGAGGCTGAGCATGCACCTGCACTTTAGCTCAGCATAAATTTCCAGTTGCCCTCTCCACCCCCTCTTTCCTTTTCTTGCAGTGCACTGCAGCATTGCATCTTTGCTACTTTCAAATATACAACTAAAGAAATAAATACACGATTTTTTTTTCTTTTAGGAATTTCCAATTTTTTCTCTGTTGTCCGTATGGGAAAATGGCCATTTCTAAAGTTTCTGGAGTATGTGGTCAATGCACAAAGCACTTGGCACCTTTTTGTGCCCTGCATGATGCCGCCAGTTGCACAAGACCATGGAGCAAGGCTGGGGCTTATCCCATCTAAGCTTTGGCAGCTGAGCTGCCTTAAGGAGTTGCAGAGCCAAGACACATGCACATCTGGAGGCAGTCAGGCACTGGGGGGCCACTGGGACTTGTGGACATGCCTTTCTCACTTGGCAGTAAAGAGACCCAGGGACAGCTGTGCCCCCAGCTTGGGCAGCTTATTTGCAGCCCTGGGGCAAGTGGATGGGATGGGGGGAGGGATTCTGCCTGGCCCTGCCTCTTGTGCAGCACTGGCTGTGTTGATCCCACTGTCTTCACACTGGTGCACCTTACGTCATGTCCTGCTTCCCTCTCCAGGCAATTATCAGAGGAGAATGCGAATCTTCAAGAATATGTTGAGAAAGAAATGGAGGAGAAGAAGAAGTTGAGCAAGACTAACGAAGAGCTCCTCTGGAAGCTGCAGGAGGAAGATGCCACGAGCCCTGTAAAGCTCCAGTCCACATCATCCGCTTCTTTTTATCGCTGTTCGTCAGGGAACTCCTCTCCAGCAAAAGTCAGAACCTTGCGGCAATGACTTGGCACCCGTGTGCTAAAGGTCCCCTGTCTGTTATGCATTTCCAGTCTGCTAAATGTTACCATCCAAGGAAGTATTACCATCAACAGGCACCCAGGATTCATGGCCGCAAGCATGCTCGGTAGCTGCATAGCTTTACACTAGGCAGGGTACTCTTACAGTCCCCATATAGGAGCTCTTGGTTCTGACCTGTTGATTAGAGTAGCAAAAGAGATAGCAAAAGCTAGAACAGCAGCAAGTTAGGATAGCAGAACATTTAGTTTGATGTGTGAATGTTTTAACTATGGTTAGAGCCCAAAGTTGGAAAATACTCTATTAATGGTTCATCAGAATGAACTTCTGCTGCAGTATTTCAGGTTAGTTAAAAATACAGTTCAAGTTGTGAATATTTCTGTATATGTGTCTGTGTTTATATACATGTATTTATTGTACCTTTATACCTATATATAGACGCACACACATATATATGTAGTTGAAGATGTTCTGAATTGCATTTTTTTATATTATTGGATACTACTAAGTGCTGATATATTTTCATTACAGTCAGCAGTTTTCTAACTCGTGCCTAAGACTTGTATCTAAATGAAATGCATTTCTGTTTAGCCTCCCAGGAATATTTATACCCGACCTATAAGAAAGTTACACAGACGTAGAAGCGCCTTCCAGATGACCACCAAGTGGTACTCTATGTAACATGAACACCAGCGACTTTGAAATTCTGAGACAGTACTGCCTTCGAAACCATTACCTTTGCATTAAACACCAGATGAGATACACATACCATTCACTGCGTTTTAGCATCAATATTGTAAGTGGAGATAGGCTAGAGATGAGAGACCTGAGGGTTTTAGCAAATTTGATAGAGGCTACTTGTTAACATGTTTCAATTTTAGTGTCTTTCAATCCTAGTTAGATCTCCCCTTGTTTTACCTTGTCCTGGTTTGGATCCAGTCAAAAATCTCTTGGTTGTAGGTTCCTATGCATTTTGATTTATATCAAGTCATAGAATCATAGAATGGTAGGGGTTGGAAGGGACCTCTGGAGATCATCGAGTCCAACCCCCCTGCCAGAGAAGGATCACCCAGGGCAAGCCACACGGGAACAGATCCAGGCGGGTCTTGAACGTCTCTAGAGAAGGTGACTCCACAACCTCTCTGGGAAAATCCCATAAGGAAGAAGGAGAAAATAAATTGTTCATCCCTGACCTTTGCTGGCCAAGAGATTTTCAGTATTAGGATGAGATACTGATAACTTGCCATGGCTTTAGCCTCTTCCCATATGAAACACCAAATAGAACACAGCAGTCTACACAGGCGCAAATGAGGTCAGAATTTCTTTCCTTCCACGTATACATATTATTTCATATTGCTATAGCTTACCCAAAGTTACAAAGCACTTTTAAGATTAATGGAAAGAGTGGCTAAACTACCTTTAACTTCCCTGCTTAGAAGCAAAAAAATTCACCTTGTCTTGGGGTGACCCTCACCCAAAGGTGTGGCGAGGCTGAGGAGCAGCTGGGGTGGGCACTGACAGCAAGAAAAAAAATATCCCTGAGCATCATTAAACATAAAAATACCCCAAACCCCACACTGAGACCTATGGGATGCTTTTCTATCCAGCCTGGGGCAAGAACCCTGCGTGCCTTCCTGCTCTGAGCACCAGGGTCACGGTAAGCGGGAGACAGCACGTGCAGCAGATCCCCGGGTGCGGGAGCGCTGCGGGGAGGGCAGCTCTCTGGCCCTGTGGGGTGTGCAGAGGCACCGGCTGCACACCCTGCGTGAGCAGAGGTGGGACTGCACAGCCCTGCTGCTCAGCTGGGAGCTGTGCTTGGTCTTTCCTGGGAAGTACTCAGGACTCACAGACTGCAGCTTAGATACAGCTTTGATCACCTTCAAAGCACCTGTGGCCTATTCCACAGTGGAGGGGGAGAAAGGTGATTTTTTGTTTTTCTTTTTAGAGAAATTTATTTTTGTAGCAGCTTTTGCATGATACTGTGATACTGAATAAATTGAGCATCTTGTTAGAATAGATCATGCCACGCCAACTGTTGAAATGCATTACTAGGTTTTAGTGTATCCAGCAAGTACCACCTTGAAGGTAAGATAGACACCCAGCACACAACGTGCACAGAGCCTCTTCTTGCCAAGTACAGTTTTACTCACTTTCATACTTGCTAAATGCACAAATACCTGCGATACCTACTGCACTCACGTTTCATCCTGCCAATGCAGTTCAGATACAATGAGATCATAGGATGATTTGAGTTAGGAGGGACCTGTAAAGATCACCTACTCCAACCCCTAAACACCTTCCACTAGATCAGGTTGCTCAAAGCCCCATCCAACCTGGCCTTGAACACTTAAAGTGAAGGTACATTGACAGCTTCTCTGGGCAACCTGTTCCACTGCCTCCCCACCTTCATTGTAAAGAATTTTTTCTTTGTGTCCAATCTAAACCTACCTCCTTTTAGCTTTAAACCGTTGCCCCTTGTCCTGTTGCTACAGGTCCTGGTAAAAGTTCTCTGTCTTTCTTGAAAGCCCTATTTAAGTACTGAAAGGCCACAATAAAGTCTCCCTGACTCTATCTCTTCTCCAGGCTGAACACCCTCAAGTCATTCCAGCCCTCTGAACATTTTTGTGGCTCTCCTTTGGACCCACTCCGGTGGGTCCATGTCTGTCTGTTGCTGAAGACTCCAGAGCTGGACACAGTACTTCAGGCGGGGTCTCACCAGAGCAATGTAGAGGAGGAGAATCACCTCCCTTGACCTGCTGTCCACACTTCTTTTTATTACAGCCTAGGACATGGCTGGCCCTCTGGGCTGCTAGTTCACATTGCCAGATCATGTACAACTTTTCATCCATCAGCACACCCAAGTCATGTCCTCTGCAGCACTGCTCTCAACCCCATCCTTACCCAGCCCAGGTGCAGGTACTTGCAGTTGGCCTTGCTGAATTTCACAAGGTTCACCTAGGCCTGCTTCTCAAGCCTGTCAAGGTCCCTCTGGATGACATCTCTTCCCTCCAATGTATCAACTTCACCACTCATCTTGGTGTCATCTGTAAACTTACCCAGAGTGCACTCAATCCCACCATCTATTTCAGGTGAAGATATGATACAGTATCAGTCCCAATACAGACTGTTGAGGGACATCACTTGTTACTGCTCTCCATTTGGACATTGAGCAGTTGACTGCAACAAAAAGTTTAGCAACAAGGATGTGATGTAGGACTGTGTCAAAAGCCTTACAGAAGGCCAGGTAGATGACATCAGTTGCTCTTCCCTTACCCATCTATGCGGTCACACTATTGCAGAAGGCCACCAGATTAGTCAGACTGACTTGTTGGTACTTTCTAGGGTCTTCCTTTTTACAAACAGGTGAGATGATACAACCAGAGTTGTTACCATGATGCTACTCTATAAACTTTTCCATGCTAAACACACCAGAGGGTATTATTGGCCCAGGACAGGCTGGCTGAGCCTGTTCTTTTTGATTTTAGTCATTATTCCCCTCTATTTCTGGTGCTTTCCTTATCACTTTGTTGGTTCAAATTCATATGCAAGAGATGCTTCCAGCAGTGAATTGGGAGGGGGGCTTTTATGGTGGGAAAACTGGGACCAATCCCAGTTCCACCATCGTTTGGTATTGTTGCCAATCCCTTTCCCATCTGATTTTTGCCTTCCAAACCTGCCTCTCACTGGATTCTTCCCTGGCATGGCCTCTGGGGCCTGCCTGATTGCTAGCAAAGGTGCAGGAAGTTTTGCCTGACCAGAAGGGACCCAGCAACCCCTCCCTGCATGCGTGAAGGGTGATTCCTTCTGGTGCAAGCCCAGAAAATTTGACCTTTTTCCTCCAAAAAGGTTTATTCCTCTTTTTCTGCATTTCCTCTGTCTCATCCTTCCTTGCCTCTGTGTGCCAGAGTAGGTGTGAAACCAAAGCTGAGGTTGCTCAGGCAGTGGGAGGAAGGAAGCAGCCCCTGACTGGGGCAACCCTTCCCCAGTGATGGAGACCACCGAATGCATGGCCAAGCCGGTGACCCCTGCTCTTGCCAGGGAGCTGTAATCATGCAAGGTGAGCTTGGCATTCTCAGCGGCATGGGGGGGGCCACATCTCTAGTCCTTGCTCCCTGGCTGCCCCTGCTCAAAGGCAAACATGAGGAAGCTTTTGCTTGTGGGGATCTGGAGACATCCCAAAGGCCATGGCCACCATGGGGGCTTTCCCACTTGGCAGGGTAGGGTGGCCTTTGGCAGGAGAGGGAACGTAGCCAGCGCTAAGCAGAAAAGTGCCCCTTTGTCTTTAAAAAGAAGCCGAAGCCATTTGATTTGGTTAATCTTTATTCAATGCAGAAGGCTGCAGCAGCAATAAACCCCACTTACAGCTGCTCTGAATGGGCTCCAGAGACTGGCACCAGGAGCGGATAATGGCTGTGGAATGGCAGGAGAGCTGGCAGTGGGCAAGGGCACAGAGAGCCAGAGGAAAGCTCTGCTTTTCTGCAGGAAAGAACCATTTGGCCTCGTTGGGACGGCAGCTCCTGCAGCTGCTGGTGCAGAGGGGTTAACTCAGCAGCCAAACAGAGGCAAAGACTTGCGGTGGCAGCGGGTGGGAGGGAGGGGGGAGAAGAAACTATCCAGTGCAAAATCAGGTATTTTACATCTCTGCACTGATGGTGGTTGTGTCCCATGGACACGCTGAGGAGCCTCTGCACAGTTTCCCACGCAGCAGGAGTTTTGTGGTCCCGTTTACTATGTGGCTAATGATTACAGGAAGAGTTTGTATTATTTCAGTTCTGATGTACAGATAAGTGTAATATATTCCTGATAATAAATACTTGTGCCAGCACACATAGGGGCTGACGCATACAAACCAGCGTGTCCTGCAATGTTTCCTCTGTGTCTGTGCACACAGAAACTGGAATGGAAAACATGTGAAACCCCATTAAAGGCTTACCCCACCATGGCAAAGACAGAAGCCAGACAGCCCCTTAGCCTCCTGGCAGCAGGGTTGGTCAGGTGGGTTACCTGACTATAGTTCACATGCTATAAATGAGATCAAAAATCCCACGGATTCTTTTTCTAAGGGTGTTTCCCGTATGGCTGGGGCTCGCAGGGCATCAGGAATTGAGCTCTGCGATGTTTTTAAGGCGTCACGCTTCAGCACACTGCAAGGGGAAGATTTCTGCTGGTGGTTCACACAGAGCAGCAAACAAGCACACTTTATAATGTGCTGGTCACCTACATTGCAACACCCCCACCTCTCACCTTGCCCTCCCACTGAGGGCACCCCATTTCTCAAGGCTTTGCCACAAGGATTAAAGGGGCTAAGGCACAGCCCACACCTCAGGAATGTGCCTGATAATACCCTCGTGAAAAACTTCCTACCAGGCCCCTGGCTCACTTAGCACAGACGAAGCCATGGGGAGGAACCAGGACGAAGAGGAGGAAACCAGTGGCCGTGGGGCCACTGCCTCATTTACTGCAGGACAAACAAGCAGGATGCAAATGATGCAGGCAGTGGCAGAGAGCAAACAAGGCTCCTCCTGCCTGGTGCTTTCAGGGCTGTCCTGCAGACCCTATCCTGTAAAACCCCACCAGCAGAACTTGTTCACTGCACAGTCCTAAGTTTCCTGAAGCAACCAAATTTTGTGATGTCAGCACAATTTACACCACCTGGGTAAATTTTAGGCTAACTCTGCAGGTTCCTGTAGTCCCACCTAATACCTGAACTGGTACTATAAGGCAGGGGAAGACTCAGCTCCATGTCAGCAGCAACAAGCTGCTCAGCACTGAGCACAGACCACAGCCTGTGGGAAGTACCCCACATCACTTACTGTCCCACCTGTCTCAGCAAACCCAAAGGATGGGTCAGAGTTCACAGGAGCTGCTCCCAGGGCAAGTGCTCTCCTGCAGAGACTGGAACATCCAGCATGATGTTGGAAGAAGCTGGAAAACAGATGCAGGCTTGCAAATGAGGGTAAACAATAGGTATCATTTATTTGGATCTCAAGAAAAATGTTCTAGTGCTGTACCACATAATTACAAGTGAATTTCCAAATTCCAAATGCATTGTTCAGGGGAAAGTGTCGCCAGGATAAAAAGTAGCTGCACAACTGCACTGAGCTCTGGGGTCAAGGTTCACATATTAAAACTTAAGGCTTTAATTACTACATGAACACAGTTAAAAAAACCCAAAAAACCAAAAAAAAACAAAACCAAAAAAGATCCAAACAAGGCCAAAACAAAGATAAACCAGATAAAAATAGATTTGCAGAACAAGCATTAAAACTATTTATCACGCCCATAAGAAATTCTGAGAAACCATTAGGAAAATAGACCATCAAACAGACAACAGAAAGGTATTTACATTTTGCTTAATTAAAAAAATCAAGTTATACAGACTCTTCCATGTCTCCAGTCAGTAAAAATCCTTTTACTGACATGACCCAAATTCGCACTCAGTTCGCTCATGCAACACTCTGGGCTGCCAGTGGCTCCTGCTCCTTGCACCCAGCGCAGCTTGAAGGCACAGCAGGCTGCCAGGGAACTCTTTGCTTCCCCACCGTTGTCCCAAAAACACGAGTTACTCCACCAAAACCACTGCCCTGTATGGTGGCAGGAGGGAAAGGTGCCTCTGGCAGGCTGGAGCTTGCCAGGGCTCAGACAAGCCTTGCGTCTCAAAAGCGCGAACCAGAAGTTAATACCCTGAGAAAAATCGAGGTCTGGCTCTTGCTAGTAGAGACATTCCCGGATCATCTGGCTCCCAGCTGGGTGTCAGGCACCCCACGGGACTCCCAACTGTGTAAGGCAGACCAGGGGAGGTTTATGGGGGAGGCATCGCTGCTGGAGCAGGAAATGGATGATGAACGACGAGGTGAGCAGCAGCGGGCACAGCAATGGATGTCACCGGCGAGGAAGCTTTGCCTTCAGCTGGCTTTTGGGATGGCTGGTGGCCTCGGGGGAAGGGGTGGTGGCTGTGAGGGCAGCAAGCGTTGGCTCACTACGTATAGATTTCACCTTCAGCAAGTGCAATTTTTTAGTAAGGGGAAGGAACAGAACCTGCCTATAAAGTCAGGCCCAGAGGTTGTCGCGAAGGGTTTAGAAAGAGAGATGCTTTTTCTGCCAGAGGGAAGAGGCTTCCTTGGAAAGGGGAGGGTGCTGAGATGCAGGCAAGAGAGGGCCTGCAGGGGAGCCTGCTGCAGGAAAACCAGCACTGCTCCTGCTCCTTCCCTTCCAAACAAGCCCTTCCATCCTGACGGACCTGAGTGTGCCCTTCGTTCATTTGGTCAGATGACAGCTGCTGCTTTGCTTGCTTGCTGACTTGCTTGGACATGGCTTTCTGGGTGGGAGGGAACTGAAGAAATCTCACTGAAATTCATGCCGTCATTAAAGAAGCTGATTTTACAAACACAGCCATATTATCCTATCATGTCACTTTCTGGTCTCTGCAGCAGCAGGCAGTGATGGGCACCCTCTGCACACTATGAATGAGTTTCTTTTCATCTGGGACAAATGAAGGGCAAGGGTGTCCACAGCAAGCACCACCAGATAAAACATTACACTTCTAAAACCCTGGCAATAAACAGCTACGTGTGGCATCAGCACCCACAGCATTTCCACCAGTGTGGTCCCTCTGCAGCCCTCTCTTCCCTGCTGCGACCAAGCAAACAGCTCCGCATGGCCAAACCAGCAGCACTTTGACCCCAGCACACCCTCGCCCCTGCAACGCCGAGAGGTGGCTGGTGGGCAGGGGGGCAGCCCTGCTCTCCCTCGTGCTGCAGAGCTGCCCAACACTCAGCACAGGAGCTCCCTGCCCAAACTGGCAGCAAGCTTCACACTGAAGGGTGTGAAAATGGCAAAATGAAGATACAAGACAGTTGGTAATGATTTTCAGTGACCAAAGTACAAAAGTTGTAAGCAAATAAGCAAAAGCCAGTCATTTTTGCACAAAACAATTACTTTTTTTTAGGGAAAAAAAATATAAAGCTGTCTTGACAGCTTTCTCTCCATCTGGATTTGCTATATAGCTGCAATCTGCAGCCTCAGCGCTGCCCACCTCCACCCGCCACACACCAGCAGTCAGCAGGACGCTTCCAACCGCTTCCCTGGCAGGGTCCTCTCAGACTAGGAGCAACTAACCATGCTAAAACAAGGTCAGTCCTCTGGGCCAGAGCCTGCCCTGAAAGATCAGGTGGGTCACTTCTATGATGTCTCTTGGCTTTGGCAGAACAGGATCTATACTTGCATCAAGCAAGGGCGTCGCTTCTCCATTCCCACCTCTTCATACAGCAAAATGCTTTGCATCTATACAAAATATTCTTGTAATAAAATAAAAACTGAACTATTTACAAAGAAAAGCTCAGATGAATGAAGGCATATCATCCACAACAGTGAGGTTACAGCAGCAGTTGCATGTCTTTCAAAGACACCTGACTTGATCTATGTTACATGCAGACATCAGCAGGGAGGCAGAGGAGATGGTAAAAAAAAAAAAAAAAAAAATCATAAAACTCCACCCATTCAGTGAAGTCCTTGACGTTGCCCTAGAAAGAGGCAGTCACATTTTGCCTTTCAGCTTACAAAATGTACAAGCAAGGGGTGGGTACAGCCAGGAGGGTATAGGGCAGGAGTATGCAGCTGTGTTCAACTCATCACTTCCCCACCAGTCCGGTCCCCAGGTCAAGTCATGCCAGGAGGAGGCCAGGAGTTTCCCCAGGTCCAGCTGGACATGGGCCAGGGAGACACCTACGCTTCCCTGTCACTGTGAAGGGCTGAAGGCTCCCTCCACCTCCTTGTACCTGGGGAGTAGCAACAAACAGCAAGAGAGACAGCACCACCCTGCGTGGGGGAACTGATGGGTTGAAGACGTCATGACAGAGGAGTGGGAGAAGGGGCTTCAGATCCTCACCTCCACTAGCACATTTGCAGCAGGTGGCTCTGGTACAGGTAACGGCACATTTAAATATCAAATCTGGTGAAACAGAAAGGTTTTCCTATGAACCTTCTCAGAGAAAAGGAAGCTGAGGAAAAGTGACCCTAACAAGTCTTTTCCTTTCTTCTACATGCTGCTATTATATGCCACAAGAGCTGAAACAAAGTTATGGAATATAAATACCAGAACAGATCCCTAAGTAGACAACAAAAATAAGTTAACATTTATATAAAAAAAATAATTACATACAGCAATCTGCATATTTTTAAATAATTTTCTTTGGAAACACTTCCAGTCAGAATTCACCCCCAAATGGTAATTGCTGAATGTCTTAATTGCTCAAAAGCTGGTACCCAAGGTAGGCAAAAAAAATCCTTACACTTTTGGCACAGTGGGAAACTTTGCTCCCCTCTGTGTTTACATCTTCTCCCCCTCCCATCACATCTTCAGTACTTTTTGCAAGACTGTGGAGTGCATAGAGCTTACCTGGGTTTAAACAAGAGACTTCAACCTAGTGGCTTTTAATGCAAATATTCTTCTCTCCCTGCTTGAGTGAGACTTTTGCATAAGCAGAAGGAGCAAAGGCTTGGCAGATGGTCAAGAACCAGCAAGTGGAGCAGACCCTGACTGCATTTTGTGGAGGGAACTGCACTCAAAACCACTCACTGAAATGCACCTGGGAGACAATGTATATGTTGCCCTCACTCCCTCCAATTCCAACTGGCAAGAAAGTCTCCCAGTGTACTAGAAGGAGGTCAAGATTGAAACTCCTCAGTGGGCAGAAAGGTTATAAAGGTTGGAAATCTGTGAGAGATGGTCCGTGGTCTGGCTGTGTAACTTGGGCAATGATGGTCTAGTTCCCCTTTCTGCTGCACTCGATGCCTGGTGAGACCCTGGTCAAGTCACGTAGGAGTCTGTTCTTCAGCTCTAGGGAGCTGAAGGGAAAAAAAACACTCCCTCCATCAGCGAGAGCCATGCTGACAGATTAAAAACTGTCCAGTGTTCAGAGGCAGTAGTGTGGAGGACACCTAGGACAGCATCTACTCTGTGGATGGGAGAAGCTATTTCTGCAGAATCTATTTGGGATGCCTCATCCCTGCAAGTGTTTGAGGTCAGGCTGCACGAGGCTTTGAGTGATCTAGTGAAAGATGTCCCTGCCCCTGGCAGGGAAGTTAGATCAGTTGATCTTCAAACATCCCTTCCAACTCAAACAACTCTGTGATTCTATGATTATTTTTCAGTACAAGCTGAAGCATGAATTTAAATCAGTGGCAAGACATGGGCATGGCCTGCCTTCATGAAGCTTTAACAAGCCTTTTTTTAGGGTAGTGAATTTGGCTGAGGAAAGCTATTAGAGAGCATTAGAAAAAAAAAAAAAAAAAAAGAAAACTAATCTTACAGCAAAACCAAGGCATTGCCAACCAAATGCTGGTCTCAACTCCAAATTTCCCACCTTTCACAACAACCAGGCTGTGGAGATATCTCCAGCCTCAAAGGGAAAGCTCCTCAAAGCAAGTCAGACCCTACAGCTTAGCATCATTTTCTGGGCTACATGCTCTACTGTGACCAGAGCCCCTGCATAGCCCTCCAGTGCTCCCCCTTCTGGGGTGGAAACGTGTCCCACTTGCCAATGCCAAACCAGTTCTGTGTGCATCCAGCACACAAATCTGATGCATGGAGAGGAAAACAGGGCCCCGCTTGTTCTCAGAGCTGGGTTCAATTCTGGAACCACCCCACCACCGCAGCCACACTGCTGGTGATTTCCAAGGCAAAGAGGTAGGATGGCTCTTTGGAGACACCTGTGCTTTTCAAGCCATTCCAGTACTTGCACCAGACAGCTTTATGGCTAAACCTGGCAATCCCTCTGCAGTCAGCAGAAACATCTGCGCGCTGGCAAATGACCACCCACCCAGCAAGCAGCGACCACAAACCCTCCCGAGCACCCCAGCAGTGGTGTGCTTTAAAGCATGAGTACGCAGTTAAAAGTTAAATACATCAAGAACTATGGGACCTGATACTTTAAAAACCAAAAGTCTTGCAGGTGCTTCCTTAACCAGGCGAAAGCTGGTGTTTGGCCAGAGCCTTATTTTTGTACACGCACGTGGGGTACAGCTCACATTGGGTGAAGGATGGATCTGGTCTAAGACTGACAGTAGCACTGCAACATCTGCTCCATGTGTAACCATGGTAGAGTATCTGTGGGGAGGTAATTTCTGGAGCTACTGAAAGAAAGACCTTGGTGAGGCCTGGTTTCATAGCAGCATTTAAGGTTAAGTGGCACACAGAAGCAGTTTTCTTTCTACACATTGAAAACTAAAAAACAGGAGAGGAAAGAAGGGAAGCGCACAGCCCCACATTAGCTGGCCAGGAGTATGTCAGAGGTGTGGCTTTGTCCCTTGTGATCCCTTTTAGTCGTGCTACTGGGCAGACTGCGAGCTGTGGAAAGAGGGCTGGGGAGTCCCGCGTTACACCTCCTTATCCCTGCGTTACTGATTCACCAGCCTGGTTCAGGACCCCCACCACAAAGCTTCCTTCACTGCAGCCATTCCCCAGTTGCCCGTAAGCCAAACACGGAGTCATTTACAGCTGTCTGAACCAGCGTCCGTGTTTCTCTCCACATCCGCTGAGGCTGCGTAGGTGGCTTCCACGCTGTGCCATATTCCATAGGTAAAGTAGATGATAAAGCCTGTGGAAGGCAAGGGAAGAGGGCATGGTGATCTCTGTAAGGAAACAGCAACCACAACTAACACCCACCAACACAAGTTACAGCAGGGCTAAGTCCAGCCATCCTGAGAGCCACCTTCTAGCAGACAGCCACCACTGTCCTGAGAAAAAAGCCATTAACAGAGGCACCAGCCTTTAGGAGACAATCTATCCAGGCCCCAAACGGAGGGCTGATTATAGAATAAACTTCTGTGGTTTTCAGTGACCATCTCTGGACTAGTGTGTCCAGTTCTGGGCTCCCCAGTTCAAGAGGGACGGGGAGATACTAGACTGAATCCAATGGGTGCTACAAAGATGATGAAGGGACTGAAACATCTCTCTTCTGAGGAAAGACTGAGAGCCCTGGGGCTGTTTAGCCTGGAGAAGAGAAGACTGAGAGGGGATCTTAGTAATGTTTACAAATATTTGCAGGGTGGCTGTCAAGTAGGAGGGACCAGTCTCTTTTCAGTGGTGCCCTGTGATAGGACAAGGGGCAGTGGTCACAAACTGCAACACAGGAAGTTCCACCTCAACATGAGGAAAAACTTCTTCACTGTGACAGAGCCTGGAACATGCTGCCCAGAGAGGCTGTGGAGTCTCCTTCTCTAGGGATTTTCAAGACCCACCTGGATCTGTTCCTGTGTGGCCTGCCCTGAGTGTTCCTGCATTGGCAGGGGGGTTGGACTCAATGATCTCCAGAGGTTCCTTGCAAACCCTACCATTTTGTGATTCTATGACTGCAGCTCACTCTGCAGCTTACTCTCTCCATTTGTGTGCCTACAGCTTCTGTCTCAGTAGAATACATCCACAACTGATACTAGTCTTACTTATTTTCCTCGTAACAAATTCCCTGGACGTTTCAGGCAATTTGGCCTTCTCCACAAGGTTGTTGGAAGCACCTTGGGATGCAGCTCAGCCCTTTCAGCTCCAAAAACACATGCCCCAACCATCTGGACTGCAGTTCACAGACAACAAATTCGTAAGATATTCATGGGTTGTTGTTCTGTGCTCAAAGACTTCATGACTCTTGAATTTATAGCAGGGCTTGAGATGCACTGCCTGAACAGCTTCAGTTATGTCACTGAGTTTGCCCGAGGATGATGAGTGAGCAGAATCCCTCTCTGGAATGCCACAATACATTTATGGTTAACAAAGTCTACTAACTTTGAACACAGCAATTTTTAGTCTCTCAAACTCACCTATGAGCATCCAGACTGCAAACCGTATCCATGTGCCTAGGTCTAGCTGCATCATGAGGTAAACATTCACAAAAATACTCACAACAGGAAGAAGGGGCAAAAGAGGTACCTGAAAAAGAAATTCAGATACATTACATATGTAGGGATGATTAATGGGCAGTCAAGAACATCACATCCCTTGTAAATGGGAAGTGATGGCTCTTACCAACTTGGCAGCTGCCAGAGCTAAGAAAAGGCAAGGTTACACCAAAACGAAGGACAGCAATTCACCATGGGAGAGGGATGTGAACAATGTCGTTCACCTGTTTTTAGAAAGGTTGTCCTTGTTTTGTGGTCTGGAAGGAGGCAAGAAGCAAATTTTAGCAGCAATACTAAATACTTGTAGGGCAAAGGAGAGAAGAGGAAAAACAAGGACTGTATCATAACAGGCACCTGCCTGAAGACCAGAAGAAGAAAGTAAGGGGAATGTCAGGAGGGACCTGAGGAACTTCATCCAGCAGGTACCAAGGTAATTAAGCAATTTATCCCAGAGAAGAAGAAAACCAAGGAATATTGCAAGACATGAGTGCAGCTATACCAATAATGACTTAATGATCTGAGATATAAAGAAGAATGAGACCATAAAGCCAAAATGCAGAAATCAGAATATAAAGAAATAGCCCAGGAATGTATATACAAAATCAGAAAGGTCAAATTATAACAACAGAAAGGTCTATGAATATGGTGAAACCAAGAGGAAAGTGAACTTTGCTCCTAGGGAAAAATGAGATTTAACAAATAGAAACATGCTGAAATGTTGTTGGCCTTTCCTGATTTAACCTTACCAACAAAAAATCCCCACATTTATGGCGAGCAGCTGTTCACATCATTAGAGAAAGGGGATGGGCACACAAATTAGAAAGCAAAAGAAGAATATTTTACCAAGTCAGTAGGGACAAATGAAATTTCCCTAGGCGGGTGAGTTATGTGCCCAGAGATTGCAGCAGTGATCTCTGAACTACTAATAGGCATCTCTGAGAGCTCTTGGTAGACTGGTAAGGTCTCGAAAGACTGAAGAAGGCAGACAAATTACCTATTAAAAAGAAATATAGAGGAACAGCTGGGGAACAAACCAGTCAACTTTGGATTACCATAGAGTTTGGAGAAAAATCACTAGTCAGACAGGTTCTAAATGTCTAAAGGACAAGAAGGAGATAAGAAGGAGCCATTACAGATTTAGCAGTGACAAGACTAATGTGGTTTTTTGGGTTTTTGTTATTTTTTTTCTTCCTCAGACAGGGTAGTGGCTGAGGGAAAAAAAAAAAAAAAACAAAGGTAAAATACATTGAGTGTAAGGAAAAGAGATCTCCTGAGAAGCAAGTTCAGAAAATACAGTCTAGATGATAGTTCCTAAGTTTTCTGCTCTGGGATATTTCTGTTTCCACTTCTGGGACCATAAACCCAAAGATGAGTGGCAAACACGGGCTACTCTGGTTGGATTAAATTATTAAAACCAGAGAATTTAGTGAAAAACTGTAATTGAAGAGCAACCAAAATGAGAGCAGTTTGGAGGATGGGATTAGAATCCAAACCTAATTTAATAAATTGGGGAAATAGCCTGAAATCAGTATGATAAAACATGACTTCCTGGCTTATACTGGGAAAAAACCAAAAAAACAAAAACAAAAACCCAAATAAAACAACATCCCAGTGTTTGTTTAATATAGGAAGGATGGTGTGCTTGGACAGGGCAGAAAAATGGCAGAGTTCTTCATACTTAAGGCTGTTAAAGAGAGAGGTCATCCTTTAGTCTCCATGGGGACTAAGTAGGACATGAAAGCGCACTTACATAGAGCCTTTAGCAAGTACCCATTTGATCCTCACACACAAGCTTGCTTCTTGGGTTCTGTCTCCTCCTGTATCTATGGGCCTTCAAAACCATCCCCTTTTCCTCTGGTCTCTTGTCTCTTCCATATCCTATAACCACCTACTTTCAAAAGCAGCCTCCTGCCCTTCCCTTCTGGCCACATCCCTGCGCCGGGTTCTGCTCTCTCAGCTTCTCAGGGACTCCAGCACCACTTACCATTTCTTTCCAAGTCCTCTTTTGTTGCCTTTGACCTGATCATGGGGCTTCCCCTCCTGATTCCCTTGTCCAACCTTTCAGCTAACCCCTTCAGCCCCTCTTTCTGTGCCAAATCTGCTTCTGCCCATGGGGCACTGCTGGGCAGCAGGTTTGCCACGGTGCTGCTTCTGCCATGCTGCACTTTGCAGCTAAGTGCCTACACTGGCACTTGAGGTTATACCCCTAGAGGAAACCACGCTCAGAGGCTGAGCTCAGCTCTTATAGGACATCCCTTTATGCAATGAGCACAGACTACAGAAGCTACAGCCACACCAGCTGGAGAGATCAAACCATCAGCTCTATCGGCAGACCTGCATGGACAAGTTCACATCATGCCGATGTTCTCTGCGTGTTCATTTGGCCACATCCTGCGTGCTGATACAGTCCAACATGCACTTCTCCTTCAACCACTTCCCAAACAGCTCTTTCCTAGCTACACTTCCCAGGACACTCACCTTAAAGGAGAGCTTAGTTTTGCTTTCAGGTTGTTTCCATATAATGAAGCTGACAACAAGAACAAGGATGGCAGCAATAATCCATAGTGTCTTTATCAGAATGCTTGGCTCAAGGGCAGTGAGGATACAGCTACCCACGATAAGGAAACCTGTGAACAGACACCAAAAGCTTAACGATTCTTTTTTTAGACACAGGGAAAAGACCAAACCCAAAACCTCAAGCAGGCAAAGCAAAATCTGAAAGCTCAGCACACAAACCAGCGACACATTAAAAAGCTAACTGTAAGAAATATGCCCTTCCCCCTATACACCCCTCCCACTCCCATCTGTGGATTTCTTTTCAAGTCGTAAATTCAATCTGTAGATCTTCAGTTCTTTTGGCCACTACAAAAGCTCATCAAAATGACAGCCACAATGCGAGCTTTCCCACCATGGTGAGTACAAGAACCTCACTGCTGCCTCACTGTCCCAGAGCCATACTACTCTGTGCTTACCAATGATGAAGGTTGAGATGTTCACTACTGAGCCAGAGAATTTGGAGGGGTCTGAATTTGGGGGACACAGTATGGCTTTGAGAGAACATTTCTCCTCTTCCTCTGGCAGAAATCCAGCCTGTGACTCACTGGTGCTTACAGACTCATTGTTATCTGTCTCCTCTGTTGTCCTAGCCATCTGGTATGCCAAATTAGGCTGCTCTGGCTGATACCTAAGAAAAGGGAAATGAAACAAAGAGCACATTGGTTTGGTGCAGCATACTGTTTGTTTAAGAGTCACACAGATAGCCATGGCTGCACCCCAGATCACTACAGAACCAGAACAGGCCCACATTACTCTACACCCTTCTGTTTCAGAGAGAAAAACGAGGAATAACATCATCACAACATGTGCAAATATGGTTGGTTATTATCACCTACAGCTTGGCTGCAATGTCAGTGTTTTAAACTGAACAGTGCTCTTTCATAAATGCCATCATCCATGGCACCGAAACACCATCGAGTGATGTCAGTGAGGACTGGAGAAGGAAGCAGCAGGGGGACAGACAGACGTTCATAACCAGGCTATCAGGTTATCTGTGGCAGTTTGACTCCTGCCATTTGGCACAGAGGAAGCTGAACTGACAGCTCAGCTGATATTGCACCCCAGCAGTTGCTTATCACACACCCTGTGGTAACATTCTTGGTGCCCCATCCTCCTCCAGCCCTGTCTCTTCTGCTCATTTGTCTGCTGCCACATGGGGGAAGGAGAAGTGAACACAGAGTGGTAATTTTTTTGTTGCATGTGTAGACGGTACTCGATTCAACAAGGCCCTGACACACAACCATGTGGATCTATAAAGAAAAAAACCACTCTTCCACTATGAGCTCACTTTTACAGAAGGTTGTGCCCTTGACTCTCATCCACAATCCTGACAAAAGGAAAGGGCCATTTTGAAAGACACTTTAAAACCACTCCTGTGGGGACACATTTGCAACAAGGGCAGTTGTGAAATACTGCAAATTGAGAAATGCAGTGAAATCCTTGGCTCCAGCCACACCAGGGTATCAATGGCAGGACCTTACAGCTTTGGAAATAATTCAGCTGCTACTTCATTAGGCAGCCAACGGCGCAGCCAAATCACTGCCCTGGATGCTGTAAGACCAGCTGTCAACTCCACAAATCTACGGTAAGGAAAATGCCACACAATGAGTACAGCAGCTTGTAAAAATAAATTAAGAAGACATTTACAGCTGTATGGAAAAGAGGGGACTGGGAAATCAGAGGAAAATCAGAATGACAAAGAAAATCATCACAGATTTTCAAGGGGCAGGGCAGACAGCAGAGGCACAGAGCAACAGTATTACAGTACAGCATTGGCCCTTCTTCACCTGCTGCAAGACAGTTCTTAGTTCAGTGTGTTTGCTTGTAAAAAGCCTCCACCTGACTCTGAATAAGTCATTGAACACATCAAGGTATTTTTCAGTAACATGATCTTCAAAATACAGGCCTCATGGGCAGAGTGCTGTTGTTCATGAAGTGCCAAGCAACGAAGACACTCAATTTTCAGCTTAGGTTAGGGAAGCTATGAAGGCTCAGCACTTCTAGAAGACATGCACAAAAGCACTGATCCTGCAGACACATGCTCAGCCTTTTTGATGCTGCTAGACTTCATCTTGAATTCCCTTTCAGAAGTAAGATGACCTGAAACTCTATCCCCAGTGGGAACAAAAGTAATGATGACACAGGCATCCAGGACACCCATGTCTCATCCCTACCCACTGGCATATCTCCAAAGGCATTCAGGGTTGATTGCAGCAGCAGTGGCATGGCCCCAGGGTTAACCAAGTTCAGAGAACCCCCTTGTAAATCCAAAGAGCACAATCCCCAATGAGCTTAAAGAAACAAGTTCTCCACATGCTTATAGTTGGAGATGTTTGTGGTTTTAGTGGGTCCATGGAAATTATAAGGGCATCTGATCGCTGTGTGGATTTCTATCTGTATGGTACAAGAGAGGCTGCTTCTACATCCATACCTCAGTACCAACACGCAGGCTGCCACCAAAGAGTAAGCCAGGAGGGTCCCAATGGACATGAGATCCACAAGATCTTTCAAATCAAAGAGAAAGGCCATAACAGCTGTAGGAGAGACAGAAGAAAAATCAGTAAAATGGTAGAACATGCACATCTCAGGAACATTAACAGTGATGCAGCATACGTGTGACTGTTGCTCAAGACTTGGCAGGGGAGCTTGAGCTGTCCTGACATGGGGAGAGGCAGGACTTGGTGACTGAATAGCCCAAGCCTCACAGGCCGTTCCAGCACAGCCTCACTAGCTGGAACCAGAGGAACACTTTAGTACAGTATATGCCAGTCTGTTCATCTCAAATGGGTATGCTCACCCAACTACCAGCAATGAGCAGGTGTTTCAGCCACAGCCTCACTGACAGAGGCCCCCAGCACAGTCGCAGTACCCCTAAGGCCACAGTTATGTCCTGGATGTAGCCTGAAGGAAGAGATGACTGGTAGGACCTCACTCCAGTGTCTCAGCTCAGCTGGGGCAAAGCCAGGCTTGTGCATGCAATTAGAGGGCATTCTGAGTTAGGAAGCCTCGTTGGGGGGGTTTCCAGAAGAAGACATAGTCCCTTAGGGATTACCCTGCTTATGCAGCCTCACCAGGCAATCCCTGGTTGTACAGAACTTTATATAAGGGCCTTCAGAAGGAGAAATGAGTAAGCAGAGGACAGGCAGTATAGTCAAGACATTCAGGGGATGCCACCGGTCGTAAGAGAGCATAGGGATCTCAGAGCTGAGCCTGGCCCAGACTGTCCTCAATGCACCACCTGGAGCCCAACAACCAACCCAACCTTCAAGCTCTTTCTGTCCCTGTAGCATTGTGTGCTTTGGTCCTAGATACTACAGATCACCCCGAGGAGACCTGAAGGCCCTACAAAGCATTTTGTTTTTTTACTTTATCTGGCTCTTTTCCCCAACCTGAACCCAATGACAACTGAAGAGGAAGATTTGAAAGAAACAGCCATGAGGAGGCTCCATGAGTTCCAGTGGCAGTAGCTGAGCCCTTTCACAGGAGCTCAGAGCTCACGGTGGCAGTCCAGCAGCAACTCCCCACTAAAGGTGGCATGTTCTTGTACTGATGGCTCACTCTGCATTTGCAGCAGAAGGTGAAGAGGATGCTGCAAGACCCTCCTCTTTCCTAGGCACAGTGAGGAGAGAGGCGGCTGCAAGAAGATGATAAGCTGCTCATTCTTGCTGTCTGGGAGGTTTAATTCTCATATTCCTGGGGGCTGGGAAAGGGGACAACAGGATGGCTGCCAGCTGTGACTAACTGATTAACAAACACCAGTGCCACAGGGGCCATCTGCCTGCCTCCGGCTGCTCTGGTGTCTTCTGCCAAGCTGTGACCCACAGGCAGTGCAGTGTCTGCAGCCAAGCCAGGCCAAGAGCCACAAGGATGCTGGGGCACTGCTGGCTGCCACCTTGCAGGGGGTTAATTATTTTTAAGGCCAGCAGAGCACTCAGGGAGCAGATGAAGGCAATTCTTGGCGTGAGACAGGATGGCAGCAATGAGCTCTGAGAAAGAGGGACAGGCACACAGCAAGATGGTCATGCTCCCCACCCCTCCAGGGCATGTCCCGGAAACCCAGGGCACCCTCTGGGATATCGTGCTGTGTAATACATCCGATTAACAAGTGGGCTAGAGTCAAGAGAGCTTATCTGCCCCTGGGAAGAGCTTATGTCTCCCTTCCACACATTTGTGCAAGTCTTTGGATCTTACCTGCAACGGCCCCTGATGTCACTGTTGCAATTATTGGAGTTTTTCTCTTCTCATTGACTTTAGCCAAAAATTTGAAGAGCAGTCCATCTTCTGCCATAGCATAAATTATTCGAGGCATCGGAAACATGGAGCCAAGGAGACTAAGGACACAGAAGGGGAAGTAATCTACTTATATCACCTCCTGCTGACCACAGGCACATAAATGAAAGGAAGTTTATGGCAGTACAAACACAGAACAGGTGGCTTTCATTCACTTCAGCTTCCCCTTCAAAGGCTCAGTCCACACACCCATATTACTGAGAGTTGTCAACTGAGGTGCAGCTCTAAGCCCTAAGATATCTAAACTTAGCCATGGGGCATGAAAACAGCCTGACTTTCAGGTAACAAAAGAGCTCTAACTTCTATGAGCCTCTGTGAGTTGCTCACCTAACCGAATAAGTCAAAGTTTATCTGAAACAATAGGCTTCCAGTATGAAGATGATGACATATTCTGACTCCAAGTTGCCCTGCCTCCCATGCAGATGTCTGTCCTGCAGGCAACCTGCAGATGGACAGCCATGGATTATGGTAAGCCCCGTATGGTCCAGAAAATGCACTCGGCACTACCTGACACAAGTCTGCTTTCCAATCAGCAGGCCAGGGTGTCTTGCAGGCAAACTGTGCTTGCACTGTGGAGCTGCCTCCACGACTTAGTCGCTGAATCCAGACCTGTATTCCAGAGATGCACCTGCTGGGTCTGCTGCTAACACGGGATTTTCTGAAGCGATCATGTGCATCTCTGAAATCCATTACAGGGTGAAATCCTGGTCCTTTGGAAGTCAATAGCTCTGCATTTCATCCCTGGTCTTGGCTTCCTTGACCCAGTGAAGGGAAAGCCTTGACCTGCACCATATTTTAAAGGAGCTGGAGATATGTTTGCCTTGAGAGATGCAGAAAGGAAGAGCAATGTCTCACCTTGTAGAAAGCGCACACAAGGAACCGACAGCTACTGCATAATTGGCTCCATCCCAACCCACGTATTTAAAGGCATTGGGTAAAGGGCTGTTGGTATCCAGCTGATAGTAAGGCATCATGAGTGTCAGGGCAGCTGAGACGCCAAAATATGCCACGAAGCAGATGAGCAGAGATGCCACAATGCCAATAGGAATGGCCTTCTGAGGGTTTTTTACCTCCTCACCTAGAAGAAAGAAATTGAAACATCAGCTAAACAACTATCAATAACTTTATCCCAAGCTAAGGCGTGCTGGTTGAGGCTTTCCAAGGCTTCAAAGGCAGCAAGGTGCTGTTTGGGACACTGATGGTGGTCTGCCCCATCTACTTCGTATACCACAGCCTGTTTGCTTCCACTTCTGCTGCTCCTGTCACTCCTTCTGACAAGCATTTGTGGAGGCCTTGTAAACTCAGACACAGAAACCATCTGGATTAATAACAGTCCTTTCCCTGAAAAGGATTGTTTTTACTTCCCATTACTCCTGCTATTCCACTGATGGTGCAGCCCCAAGAAGAGCTCAGTGATCACAAATAAGGGGGCAAGAATTAGAAAACCACGTTGGGAAGAATGTGTCCAAAAAAAAAGTAAGCCTCAGAATTCAGGTAGTGATTAATTAAGAAACAACTCAGAGCCTTCCTTGTCCTACAAAGCTGCTCTTTGAAAGTGAGATCTGAGGTTTGGCATTTTAGGAGGATGAACAGATAAGCAGGGACCCATACACCTCTAAGTCAAAAGCAGATGAATGTCTTTCTCCTCCAAGGAGAGACCCTAAGGCTGGCTGGAGGAATGGAGCCATCATTTCTCAAATTCCTTGGAACAAGAGGCACTACTGCTTCATCTATCTTTGTGATGATCTCCTCATACCTCTGTTCCATCTTCGAAACAACTCAGTTCTTGCCAAATGTGAAATTAAAGATTATCCTTCATTTCTCCAGGGAGCTGAGATTCTTCTTAGCCAGGAGAAATGTGACGATGATGGTTTCAGATTCTGATTATCCTTCTGATCGACTGCAAAAGGAGACCTCTGAACCTTGGGAGATAAATATCCCCCCGATTTTGAGGCACACACAGCTTTAGGCTGCAGATGTCTCCTCAGAGGCTCCCTCTTTCTCTTGCTCTTTAAGTAGTCCAAGGCAGTGGAGCTTCTTCAGCTGAAGGCGCTGAAGAACCCTACTCCAGAATAATTTGTCAATTAAAGCATCATCTGGAGTTAGAGGTTCAAACTTCACCAGTCATAGAAGGCATATGAACCTGGGCCTTCCCTGTTTGTCTAACTGATAAAGCTGGATGTGAATTTTTGTGGAGTGACCTGGTTAATGTCATCAGTTACCATCCAGGAGATCAGGCCCTGCAGGCAAGGAAGAAGGGAGAAAGCTCATTTTGTGGGTTATATGGTCTAAGCTGCCTGCCACAGCAGCTAGAAATCAACAGTCAGGCACCCAGGGACTTGCACGCACTCACCACTTTGACTATTAGAAGCAGCTGAGCCAAGTGTATTTTGGGCTGAGGTTCAAAGGGACGACGAATGCAGTGCCCTGACTTATTCATGATCTGTGTTGTGCAACATTACTGAAAGCCAATTTACCAGCAACCAGGTTCAAAACCAGAATGAAGACATCTTCCCTCTTACCTGTAGTAGCAATACAGTCAAATCCCACAAAAGCATAAAAACATGTGGCTGCCCCTGAGAGGACTCCTTTCCATCCATAGGGCATAAACCCTCCGACACCGTACAGCTTTTCTTCCTGCGTTTGACTGAAACACATGGCACTGGGTTAGAAGTCATCCTGCCTAGGTGGGAGTAACACAACTATTCATACAGCTCATAACAAAACCCAAAGCTGAAGTCTGAAGGAACACACTCTCCCTTTCACGTGCTACTGTAAAAATACCAGGCAAAACGTTAAGCCCTACCCAGTCTGAGCTTTGGATTGGAATGCAACAGCCTGGGGAGTGCACAGAACAAAAATGGTCCATGGTTTGTTCCCACCACCTGTTTTTTGGGGCAGATAAAAATGTCTTGGCTAAGACAGGGAGCAAATAGCATGAATAGTAAAATTAATCTCCTAATATTACTGCTGGTGTGTAGATGCACATATACATTTAACGATGAGCTTTTGAAAAAACACAACATGTCAATCTGAAAGCTGAAGATTGAGAAACAGGCAAACCATTTTTCTCTTAAGATGGACTCAGATAAAGTGTACATGCGTAGACATCAGAGAGCAATGTCGGTGCCATGACTTGTCTAAAATCCACCCAATCCTTCATTCTCAACTTCAAAATTCCCTGTGCCAAACTCATCCCCAAACTGTGCCTGCAGCCCTGAGGGAGGAGAGGAGCCTGCATCCATGATGCACCAAATGCTTTGCTGAGCCACATCCAAAGTTCATTCAAGTCAAAAGACAGACACGTACCGATCCCAGTGCACTTCTGGATCAGGACCCCAGATCCATGTGCCTGTTTTGAGTCTTGTATAACATACCCTTCAGTTCAAGTGACTTACATCACTTTTTCAAGGAAAAGCCTTTGTAAAGATGAATTAAGGCAATTAAAGTAAATCCCAAATTTGCAAGTCTTAGCAGGTTTAAGCATCTGAACTCTCTCACAAAAGCTCAGCTGAGACTTCAGATGAAAAATGGCCCGTTTTGCAGAAACAGCACAAGCTAAATGTGGATTACCCTGAAAATAATGATAAAGTAAACCCTAGACAGATTTTACAAAACTAGTAAGTTCTATGGGTCAAAGAGCTTCAGTCACACCTTGAAGCTATTGCACCAATTGCTCCTTGCATAGGAATAGCAGTAGGGAAGGAGAGGAGACCTTTCCTAAAGAAGAAATTTGTTTGCAGCATGCTAAAATTTGCAGAGAGGCTCAGTAAGCAGCTTGTACACAAGCCAAACTTGACCCATGCAATATGAATCTCTCCAGTTTTTGCCAAAACTGTGCTTCCACGCAGACCACCAAAAAGAGTTTAGATAGCAAGCCTGGACTGAGTTGATGAACATTTAAAGATGAGCTATTTGAAGAGTCATCCACTCTCAAGTAAAAACGAATAGCCTTGTATCACCGGCAACATTTAGAAGCTCGTTAATTTTAACCTTGTATAGAAAGACTGGGTTTTGGCCAAGCAGCAAAATCTCATTAAAAACGGATTCATGATATGCTTGCTGCAATGCATTAAAATAATCTGCAACTTGCCTTTAGTTTACTGAGGCATCTGGGACAAGGTCTCCAAAAGGTACAACAGTGCCTCAAGCATACTGCCCAAGTGTCTGAAGAAACTGCAGAGGTATACTTGGTCATGGTTTCACACAGGCACCAAAAGCAGCCTGGTGTAGCCTTGAGTAGCAGGCTGTCTGAAAAAAACATTTTCTTTCAAATTTGGATGCTGTACTGGTCATGAGGCTGGAAGTGGTCACTTCTGCAGCAAGGCCACATTGACACAGCCTACTTCCTATCAGTTTCATCCCACCAGCACAACCTGCTTACAGCAAACGCCCACTGAAACCATCTTTGCCTCCAAGGCATTTGGTAAGGGAGGGAGCCGTCCCATTCACTGCTTTTCTGAATCTCTGCACACCCCGCCCTGTAAAGTTGCCATTTAAAATGCATCCATTTCAGAGCTGAAAAGATCCAACCTACTTGTCTCCATAAACGTTGTGGCTGGTGTTGTAAATGTCCTGTTCAGTCAGTTGCCAGTTTTTAACAGACCCTTTCACAAAGCCGGAGACCATGACAAAGCCGAGGACAAGGATGTTGATGCAGGTGAACACTTTGTTCACCAGGGCAGATTCCTTCACACCAAAGATTAAAAGCCCTGGGAAAAAAACAGCAGATAGGCAGTCAAGTGTTTTGCCACCAGCAGCAGGCACTGGGGACTTGCAGATGTAGCCTAGCTCTGTTCATGCTGGACTCGGCCCAACTTACCACATCTCATTTCTCCAAAAAGCCAAGTAGCTAAGGTAGGTCAGGATTAACTCATCCAGAAGGAAGATGAGGAATCCAGCTCAGATGTTACTACCTTGGGATGATGTGACACACCCATCATGGCCATTTGGCATGTGCCCCTGCTAAAGTGCTTTGCCAACACAGCTATGTTGCTTCCAGTGCTTTCAATGCCAGCTCCTGTCACCTCATGTCACTACATTGTGTCACCTAGACACTGCCTCAAACTCCACCCAGAGACCTGGGGAAAGCATCTCAGGTAATTTTTCATGAAGGAACACTGTCTTAAGGGTTCTTAAGACACATACAGAAGTTATATAACATTCAACTTTCCTTAGAAGCAAGGGAAAATATGAGCAAGGACCGCACCCAGGAAGACATCTAGTTCTAGTGATGAAGACACAGAAGAGGGTGGCATCTTGGGAATCCTGCTCCAAATTAAAACAGCGGGAGCTTTGCCAGTGAGTTCAGCAAGAGCAGGACTTCAGCCTATGGTCTTAAGAGTATCCACCTGAAGAGAAGCACATTTACAGGCTTTGGCAACCAGCATCTCACTGGGGCATAGTTCAGCTTCTCAGAACAAGCTCCAGTAACTCACAATTTTCAAGATGGTGTCTGATTTTCAAGAAGCCAAATCTTTAATGCAAATCTAAGAAGACATCTAAGGGAGAAGGTAATAAACTTCACACGGGCCTGAGGGAGAACAGAAGCACAAGAGGGTGTCCTTATGGCTACTCCAAAGCACTTCAAGGAGAGGGAAGCATCCTATGTACTCACCTTTCCCTCTTTTAAAAGGGGTAATAAGGTGAGACAGACACATCAGGGAAGTGTCTGATAAAACTACATACCTGCCCAGGAAAACCTGTAAGGTACCTTGTAGAAATCTGAAGATGATGCAAGCAAAAATTAACTTGTAACACTTATATTTGAAAGTAAAGCTGGTTTTTTGTAGAGAAGAATGGTTTTCATTTTTTATTAAAATCCAGAGAATTTCCTCCATGCAGGCGAATAAAGCCATCAGTAATATGTATCATTTTATGCCTCAGCAGTGAAGTGAGGAGTCCTAAATTTTGTAAATTGTATCTGAGGTGAAAGACTAGTTCCTAATTTGAAACTAGAACAACCTCTATTATATACACATGAACAAAGAGGAAAACCTCTGCCATTCAGATGTAGTCCTGAAAAGAGAGGGCAGCTACTGTCCTCCATACAGTCCTAGATACAAATGCAAACCCAGGGGCCAATGCATCCCTTGCTTATGAAGTCTGTTCCCATGAGCACAGCTCAAGCTGTGCAACAGCCATCCTCATAGGAATGGGAAATGTTGGGATAACCTTGGTGGGGTGACATTGCAGCTTCTGCATTCTGGAAACTAGAGAGGCCTACGTGAGAAGTGTAGTGTTTTTTTTAATTTGCCTACGTTTGGCAATGCTCTGCAGGATCCAGTTGGAGTAGAGGCAAAAGTTCATAAATATTTTAGTGTTATAAATTTGCAAAACTTTTCCAAGTTCTAATAAAGGCCTTGGCACATTTTTAGAAAAAAAAGAGGACCTGAGTGTTTATCACATTTATTTCTCTGTAGTCTTGCATTCCCTGCTGCAAACTGAAGCCCATACATATTTAGAAAAAAAAAAAACAAAACCAAATCAGTAGTACATTAAGTTTTTATCAAGTCCCATATTTCTTTGCACTTTCCTGCTCAAGGCAGCAAAAATTGGCAGATTATCAAAGGGGGAATAAGGTTGATAGAGCAACAGAATGAAATTCTTGTGTAATAGGATTTGTGGAGGGAAGGATTAAACTTCCATACCTGATTGAGGATCACAAGTCATCTTTTCTTTTCTTCCTTATATAAAATCTGATTGGTTTTAAAAGTGGCTCAAAAAAATATCAAGAATGGCCCCCTCTAATTAAAAATTTTATAAACAGGCTATGCCCCGTGCTAATTCCACAGCAGCTATATAGGTCAATCCAACACTCACAGCAAAGAAAAAGTCCTTAATGTGTTGTCCAAAATATATCAGGACTTTGTGCCTATTCCAAAAGCCGACAATGAAAGTACAGAAGGAGGTCCAAGAACTCCCAAACCCTTCTAAGGTTTTACCTGTTAGGATGATGATTATCACCACTGCAAAGATGTCAGGGTATTTTGCTAGCACTCCAGGAGCATCCATCGTCATGTATTTTTTACAAAATTCTTCAATGTGCTGGCCTATGATTTCGTCAAACGTCGCGCTCCAGGCTCTGGCCACGCTTGAAGTTCCTGCCAGAGGACAGAAAGGATGCAGATCACCCTTCGTGGCTGGTGTACATTCCAAACAGGGAAAACCTTGCACAGCTTTTGGCCACAGAGGGCCTCAAAGCAACCTTGCATGCATTCCCCGGGTGCTGGGAGCAGCCTTTTCTCTGCAGATCCAACCCACAGCCTGTGTTCATGCCTGGCATCTACTTTAATGGTAACACACATGGGTGGTGGGTCTCAGGCAAGATTAAAAAAATTCTTACAGTGGTTTGGCTTCTTAATAGATCTCACCTTTGTCTTAAGATACAGCCCAGGCTGACTTTTTCCTCACATCCCAAGCAGCCTGAACTTTCCCCAAACCCATCAATTTCTGCTACTAGAGAGGTCTGAGCATTGTCTCATACCAGCAGAAATCCCTGGCAGCCCCAGCCAGGTGACTGCAGCCCAGGCAGAAGGATATTACAGGAGCCAGTTGGCCCCTGGCAGTGCAACACTGGAGCAACCAGAGCCTGGACCACACCACTCACCCAGCTCTAAGTTCTGCACGCCAGCAACATGCAGGTCTGCTCTGACCTCAAGTTCTATAGGATCTGAGAGAGACAGCAAATCAGATATAATTTGCAGGTTATCTAAGCATAAGTCAGCCTACTGCAGGACACTGGTGATGATCCCAGCAAATATCACAACTCTCGCCTGCAAGTGCTTAGACTTCCCCTCCGGGGCCACTGTTTGCTGTGCTTCCCAAGAGCACCAAACCACGCTCTGCTTGCTGGGATGAGGACTCAACCTGGGGTCTCAGGATGACTAACTCTGGGACATCGTCCAGGCCAGAAGAGTTATTTCAGAGAATGGAAACAATGATAAAAAAAAAGAGCTACAACCAGACAATGACAGCACTGTGTAAACTAAGTTAGTTTTTGCTGACTGCCAACTTCTCCCTCTCCTGAGTTAAACCAGCTATTGTTATACTGCCAATGTCTTATGCAGCACACTAAATATAACAGCATCTAATTGCATGATTTAATTACTACTGTACATGATTACCTAATTAAAAAAAAAAAAAAAAAAAGAAGAGGTTGGTTTCAGTTTGCAGAGCAGCTCCTCAGAGGACACCATCAGGGGCTCCCCTTCTACTTCAAACAGTTTGTCCTGACACAGTCACCTGCGGGCGGGTGTTCGGATCCCAACTCCGGCACCCACAGTCGTGTCAAACAACGTCTGTGCTCACCTACAGCCAACTCCTCTGCAGCAGCAGCAGGCAGCACCTGCGGCAAAGCTGGCAACACTCACTGCCACAAGCCAGCCTTGTAACAGTATAAAAATAAGTTGCAGAACAGACCTGCAGACCTGGGGACTCTCCATTCACTGAGAAAGTAAAGTGCACAGTGTGAGTACTTTTAAAGAGGTGGGACATCAGTGCCATCAATCTGATCTTGTAAAATTCCAGAAGTTACTGTATATCACACTGTAATTTTTCCACGTGATTTGAAGGAAGAGACTACTTCTTTAGTGATGCTGTTTGGGTTTTGGGTTTGTTTTGGTTTGTTTGGTTTTTTGTCCTGGCTCTAATATTTCATGTTCTAGGACAGAAACAACCATCTCCTTCGTGTATTCTATTAGATGCCAGTTGCTTGGATGCCAGTTCCATTTACCTATCAGCCATTTATCCTGAACCTTCTGTAACCAACAGCTCTGGGTAAGCAAGGGGAATCAGACATTCTTCCAACATCACAGACACCTGGTTATTATCTTACTGTTGCTAGAGAGCATGGTGTGAAGACATTCAGCTTGTACCTAGAAGGATTTACTAGTTCTGGGTCAGCATAACTTTGCCAGATTAAGCTGGCTCCTACTTGCAGCACACAGCTCCCAGGAGAGCCACTAAGCTCAAGTGCAGGGCTCACTGCAGGAACAGGCACAGGCTCAGAGGTCTCCCTGTGCCCCAGAAAACCCCAGCAGCCAGTGGTTTAACTTGTCAGGGATACTGTTACTTGTCATATTATCAGCTCCCACCAGCTTCCAGTTCCTGAAATGCTTCTCACGATCTTGCACAGTTGCCCAAAATCACATCATCCTAGAAGAAAGTTCACACCACATCCCGGTCCTGGCCACCTTCTTCCCTCTGTCCAAACCAGAACTGATTAGTTGCATGCCCATTTTTGCTCATCACCTACCTCTCAAGACCAGTCTTCCCCCAGGCCAAGTCACTTCAAGCTACTGGCCACCCATCCCAGGACCCCTGGATTTTTTTCTTCCACCCTCCCAAAAACCTTCTGAACAGGTGCTTGAGAACCTCGGAGTGAAAACAACAAGTTAGCCAAGCCCCTTACAGATGCAAGCTCCCCCCATCCTGCCTGGTTTCATGGGCACTGCTTGGCATTTTTTAGTACTTAGAAGAATTGTCTTCAACCTCTCTCAGCCCCCTGCTCTGAACTGCAGTCTGTGCCTGACAAGGTGTCTTTTTCCTCCACACCCCTAAAGCTGCTGGGAGTTGTCCTTGCTCACAAGAGGAGCAATTAGCACGGGGAGAAAAGCTAGGTAAGACCTGCTATATAGCTCACATCCTCCCAGTTATTTTTCCTGCTTAGCCACTCTTCCCTCCCATATTATGAGGAAGTCAGTTGCAAACATGCATTTTTGTCACAGGACTGAATTAGAAGTAAGAAAGTGGTGTTTGAACACATTTGTAGATAATATCTACTTATTTTTTTATTGACTTTTCTGACTTGTAATAGCACATTAAGTAGCCAACTCTGAAACAAAAACTGAGGCAGTGGTTCAAAAGCCATTATTAGATGACAAAAAAAAAAATTATCTCAGAAGTACTATCCTCAGCCCAGATCCTGGGAGTGCAATCTTCAGGATGTAAATCTTTTCATCACACATTTGCAGAATCAGGTTTTGGGACAGCATCCACAGCTCTGTCCGTTATTTTGGTGGTCCATATCAGGGCGGGGAGGGCCACATCAACTAAGCAGATGAGGAGCATGGAGGAGAAAATTTATCATCACCTTTCTGGAACTGAAACCAAATCACCAAGAAGTCTGTCCAATTTTAATCCATGTAGCCTAAGCAGTGTCCATTTTAGAAGTCTGGAGGAAATTATATGTTTACTTTTGAAAAAAACCTACTTTTAACCTCTCCTCACAGTGAACCTGATTCATAAAAGAACTGCAGGACTCAGATTTCCTAAGGAGATGAGTTTAATTGACTCTGGCTTTTCATCCTCTCAGTTCTTATTAAAAAAAAAAAAAAAACAAACCACAACCAAAACCCCCCAGGAAGAGGAAAAGGTTTCAGGTAGCACACAGAGCAGAGCCAGCAAGATCTCAGGCAAGCAACTGCTACATCGCTATATCATTCTTGATATAATCTTACCTTCCCCAGCACCATGAGAACTAATCTCCAAGGTAACACACATCCCATAAAATGCATTTAAAAAAAACACCCCAAAAAAACCTTTAATAATTTAGCATAACATCAGTTTTCATTTTAACTAGTAAGTCTTCACTCTCAACTGGCAAGTTGGTTTGCAGCCTTAATTACAGGCATGACAACAAGCAGTGTGCGCAGAATGTGCTTGAGAAGACATGAATCCTTTATTAGCAAAGTGTGGCTTAGCTTTAATGTACCAGCTGAGCTGTACACCATATGCTCTGAGGTTGATCCAAGGCCTGTCCTAGAGGGAGTCAAGGGCTTCGAAAGGATTTAGTTTGGACTTTATATAGAGACTGTGAACCTGCAGGTCATCCTATACTTAATCCTGCTGCCACTCATGAGACAAAACTGATCTCCAGATACTTGAACCAGGTCTCAAAGGGACCAGGAATTAACCCTTGATCAGCTGGGAGTATAGCTGGTGGTGTATAAAAGCATCCTTCTGTCAGTAGCTCCTTTTTCAGCAGAGGGTACACACCTTTGCTCCCTGGCCAGTGTGCAGCAGACAGGGGATGCCAAAGGGATCACACGGAGGTTCAGAGGTAGAGGCAGCAGCACCAGTCCAACTTCAGGACAAACCTACAGCACACCACTCACCTTGCTGACTGATAGGAGCCACCAACACCACACCCTGCAGACGGGTCCTGAAATCCTCAGTGAATGCAAGAGAACAGCATTTATTCTGTAACAGTAACGCAGGAGCCCACGCGAGGCTGATCTTACAAACTAGGCTGCTATCCTGGACTGAAGCAAGGGCCTCACAGCGCACCCACCATACTCACCGATAACGTAGGAGAGGATTAGATTCCACCCTGTGATGAAGGCCCACAGCTCGCCCACAGTCACGTAGCTGTAGAGATAAGCTGACCCTGTCTTAGGAACTCGAGCACCAAATTCTCCGTAGCAAAGTCCAGCCAGCACTGAAGCCAAAGCAGCAATCAAGAAGGAGATAACGATGGCAGGTCCTGCATTTTCCCGTGCCACGGCTCCAGCCAGTACATAGACACCTGCACCCAAAGTGCTGCCGACACCCAGAGCCACTAAGTCAAACGTGTTGAGGCATCGTGACAGCCGACTGTCTTCTCGAGTGCAGTCCACATTTTTCCGTCGAAGAAGTTGGTTTCCAAAATTGACAATTTTCTGACACTCCATCTTCGTGTCTGGGCCTGCAAGAAAGATGATGCCACCATTACCTGGACTAGGATAGCCCCCAAAATAGCACTGCTGCACGGGTAGGCTGCTACAGCCCTGTTACATTCTAACAAACAAAATCTTCCCACTTTCTACCTTTTTACGTGCCAAAACGTCCCCTCTGGCATTTTACCTAGGCTTTAAAGCAGACAAAACCAAAACCTTTTCTGCTTCCCAGTCCCAGTCTGGCTGCAAAACCTGCTCAATCCCAGGAGAGACGTAGCACTCCACCCCAGCTCCCACCCCACTCCACAATCACCCAGTCCACAGTGAGTGGGCAAATGAAACCGAAAAGCCCATCTTTCAGATTTCAGAGCCATTTTCCTGGCCTGCAGTGAAAAAAACCCACAGATATATAGCGAGACATACCATATATATATATATTCTAAGTCTTGGGGTGAACTAAGAAAGGAGCATTACACTCCAGAACAAGGCACCACACGTGCCACCGTCCCTACAGCACAACAAGGGTCAGGGACACCATTGCCAGTCTAGGAGACCTGCTGGACCACTTCCCCTCTCTAAGCTCCAGCTCCAGCCACAGGCAATAGCACAGGCTGCTGCTGCCCACAACTGTGCAGGCTGAAACAGATATCATTTAGGAAAAAGGACATGCAGAATAGAGTTTTGTATTTAACTTGGTTCTGCTGAGGCAAAGGCTCGAGCTGTTTTGCATTTGCCATGGCTGAAGTAAGAGCACAGTGGGGCTCACTGAACCTCCCTGTCCCATCCAGGACAGAACTACTGCATGCCTGGAGACTTTAATGAAGCCACGTGGCACAGTTTCAAGCCATGGTTCCATTTCAGCAACTTCACTATTGCTGTGTATGGAGCTGCTGGCAGCGTGTGAGTACTTCAAGCACAGCTTCCCTGCTTGAGACTTCATGACAGGATTAGCAGCAGGGTAAAGAAAACCCCTCTCTCTGGAGAGATCCCTTAGGAAATTCTTCTGGAATTTCTCTTTCCATGACAGACATGTTATTTTGCTGTGCTACAGCATGGGAAGATTTTGCAATGCAACTCATCAAGCCTTCAAATTCAACCATCTGCCTGAGTGTCCACCTAACACAGACAGTAAGAACATTCATTAAAATCTGTAATCAGTCAAACCAGCACGGCCAGGGTTACAGAGCCACATTGACAGGTCAGACTGCCCAGCATGGTTCCCATGCTTTGCCCATACAAGGCATAATATCAGTATGGCATCCAAAAAGACACTGCCTGGTTGGACCACGTAATATGCAGAAGGAAAAGGTTTGTGATAGGCACTCATCAACACGTGGGTTTCTATGATGGGCTAACTCTAAGAGCTAGATGGCACTAATGATATGCTGCTTTGCAGTGTGTAAGGGACCTACTCTCCCCCTAAACTGCCCAGAGCTCCACGGAGAACATGCGCAGTAGTGAAGAAAAGCTAAAGGAGGGATCAGGCAGTGCAGCCTGACATTATTTTTCTTTAGGAAGTGTCCCCAGATGACAGTGGGCTGAGGTTCCCTTCAGGTGAGGCCCACTCTCCCTCCTTCTGCCGCAGAGCTGTGGCTACTAAGACTCTTTCAGGATTTGGCTCAAGGCCTCTGCTTCAAAAATGTACTACCTAACAATAATAGTAGCCCTTTTATTTCCTACTAAGCCATTTAAATTTAAATCCGGTGTCTTGTAAAATGAATTCATTGGTCCCAAACCAATGGGAGTTTTATCTCTGCAGTGAAAATTAAGGCAGAGCTGGTACCCAACGCCCTCCCTCACCACACACATCGTGACAAATCACTTCTTCAGCAAGAAAGGGGCATGGGAGGGGCAATGTCCCCAGGAGAGAAACAATCTCTCACTGCAGGAATGGAGGAACAGGGCATGAACTTGGCAAAGTCTTTGGAGGTGGGGATGTAGGATTTATTCATTTTTTAAAAAAATAAATAAATAAAATAAAATTCTAATGAATTATTTCAAGCTCATATGTCACTCAAGAGTATCCCACAAGAAATGCATTTCAAAACTACTTCACTTTGAAGCTCCCTCAGGCATATCTACAGGTGTTCACATCTGTACTATGGCTATCAAGAATAAAGCAGAACTGCTTTTTATGGATAATTTGTTTAGAAGAGGGGCTATTTAATTAGGACAGACCTGGAAATTAAGGCTAACAACCCGCAACTGGCTTACTGCCAGCAAACACTGCTCTGCCAGCAAGCACTGACTGATCCCAAGATTGCAACTTTGTCCTGCTCAAAAGCATCAGAAGGTCTGAGGGGCTCTGTTGTGAGTAAAATACCTCCTATGACCCACAGAATGGACAGGGAGATGGTTGTAGGGTACCCAGGCCGCAGATGGGTTCTGCATCCCTCACACACAGCGCTGTCCTTCACCTCACAGACAACTGATCACCCTCCTAAGCATCTCTTATGTGCTTTTGCTGCTTTTGAAACATCAGGTACCAAATCAACCTTTCAATTATATTCACTGTAGCTTGGCAAAGAGATCTCAAATAAAGACAAGTCGGATCTTTGGTTTAGCAGGATGCAGTACAGGGTACATTACACCTCTGCCCAAAACCTTTCCTCTGATATCGTTTGTTATCTTCGCAATTGTATCAAAGAGTGATTTTGGCAGAGATTATGATTTTTTTCCCTCCTTAGAAGTTGGATCTGTCTGTGATCTCGCTTTCTGAAACAGCCGTTCTTGCCTTTGAAGGGAGGAAACATGTTCTGGGCTGGTTCCTTTCACTCCCACTCCCAACCCTACTTGAAACGATGAGCCTTTTTTGGAATGTATGGTCAGTATTCCTGTGGCGTTAGCACAGTCCCGATCGCATAAAACAATAGAAATCTTTCCAGAAAGGTTACCAGATGGTACATAACAACCTTCAAGTGGAGAAAACTTGATCTGAATGAACGCAAATTCGCTTTGTTCTGCACACACCTCTCACTCCTGCTTTAGCTCTGGTATGTCCAGTGAGAACCACTGAGCTGCAGGCCCTGGCCTCTCAGACCCTGGGTAGGAAATGGCTTCACCCCAAGGCTCCGGGCACCGTCATGTTTCAGCAGGAGCCGAGGGCCTTGAGAGCAGCGGGAAGCAATGACACACCTAGATAACCTAGCAGGGTGGACCCTGGGGCAGGGGCCACATCCTTGGGTGAAATCCTGTCCCACTGAAGTCAGTGGCAAAGTTCCCACTGACTTCAATAGGGGCCAATGCTACTGGTCCTTGTCTTTTATTTACAGTGTATATTATGTTTGCTACTTTTGTTCCCTGTCCAAATTTTTGTGCCTTGACTATATTGTATTTTCAAGCAAAATAAGATAGTCTTCCTCCTTTTATCTAATGGTTAACATACCTATTATATCAGGTTGATAGATTTCCTTCCCCATTAACAACATTTTAAAAAGGGACAGTCTTCAAAACAATCCCATAAGAAAATAAGCAATCTTGCATCTGGTTAACAGCAAAAAGTAAACCATAACAAACATCTGTCCAGCTAAACATAAAACACCATGTGTAAAAATAAGCTGACAGGGCACCATTTTACATAAGCAGTACTATCACTTCCTAAACAAGTACAATTTGTTTCAGCTACTGAAGAAAACTCATTTGTTTCAAGGCCTTGCTGCCCCTGAGAATTTTCTTCTCCAATTTGCAGAGAAGCATAAAATTAAAGCCTATTATGCAGAACAAGGAGTTTTCTACTAAGGAACAAAAAAAAAAAAAAAAAACAAAACACCCAAGCCTGACCCTGCTGCACATTCACAAAACTCCCCAGGCACCTCCTGAGAGGAAGCAGAAATACCCACTAAACACTGACCCCCAAAAGCTTACATCCATTTCAACATATGTGGAAACCTTTACTGCCATCAGTACCCCTCTCCGTGATGTCCCAGGGACAGTCTTATTTTTCCCCAGCACCCATTTGGTCTTCAACAACTGCATCTCCCATACAGCTGTACCATCACTGTTACCAGTCTGCAGAACAAAGAGCTTGTGCTTATGTCATGTTGGTACATTTGGGAAGCATGTGGAATGGGTTTGGCTCTCTATTTTTAGTTTAAACACAGGTCAGCTCCCCAGGCGAGCATGTAGTGATGATGCCAACTTTTTGATTAATAGACAGGCAACAAAACCATTTGGAGCTTTCTCCAAAAGGCTGATTTACTACTTCTACCCCCAAGGTAGTAGCTTCATTCACAAAGAAGTCCTACAGAGAAAAAGAAGAGGTGGAAAAACCTCAACTCCTTCTGCTGCTATAAGCATTACAGATATTTGGGGGGTGTCAGATTTGACAGCAGCCTCCTAGATGCAAAGAGGTTGTGTTGTAAGGGACCAAACCAAACCACTGAATGTTTTTTGAAGCATCATTCAGAAATACAATCAGGAAAGTCAAGTCACCAAGGCGCATCAGCCCTGAGTGCACTCCATTACAGTATAGAGCAGGAACTGTGTCAGCTATGCCCTTCCAAAAATGTCTCACCTTGGAAAATCTCCAGTGTTCGGTTACATTACTCCGCAACAAACGACACAGCAGAGACAAGTCAGCTACAGCAGATGCTGAACTTTCCCCACAGACATTTGAACACTTATCTCAAGACTTTTAGAAACAGAAGCAAAGGATGTGGCATCAGACCCTAAGGTGTGTCTGGCTGTGACCCCATAGCTGAAGCAAGCTGCTGTGCTGGACAAGGCAGGCAGTTTAGAAAGGACATGCATGGAACAAGTGCTGAGAAGCAACTCAGAGGCTGTGGTTGTAGCCAGGTACAGATGCCTGCTGACAGCAAAAAAGGCTGTTGAAAATAAAGGCATGATCAAGCCTTAGCATTACACCAAGATGGAAGAGATCTCACCATAGCAGCAGTTAACGGCAAGGAGTCCAAGCCAAAAGCCTGTAAGGGAACTTTAATTCTTTAAATTGGTTTCACTGTGTAAAGGGATGATGTAATGCTGAAGTATTTTAACCAGGCAAGGCATATCTTGTCCATGTGCTGTTAAATTGCTCCCTTCTGGACTGTGATAATTTTTTTTTCATTTTTTGTTTTCTACACATATGCATGCATCTCAATATACATTACAGAAATGCAGATTACATCAGGGTACATACACGGATACTAAACGTATCCATTTTAAGGACAATTCTGCCATTAAAACCAAGATTGGCCACTAGCAAGACACTTGCTATGAAAATAAGGAAGCCATCCAGTTAAATATAAACTACACACTAAACAGAGGTAACTGCACATGGGTGTGCACTGTGTACAAAACACAATCTTAATCACCAGCTTAAAGACACACAGCCTGTTAAGAAAGGGACCACATTACTCTCCTCCATTGAGTGCTTTTGCTTCAAGAGCAAGAGGGACGTGGTGCTGAGGGACCAGCCCACTGTCACATATGGCTGGGGATGGTGCAGGTATCTGTTCTTTAAGCTCACGAGCATTAAGGGAGTTTCCAGGGCAGCATCTCCCACTCTACTCCAGGCATCTCATAGCCCTGGAGAATTTCTTTCATTGGAAAAGGAACAGCAAGATACTCTCTCTAGTCCCTTTGCTACCCACTGACCAGCAATCAGTTACTGAAAGGGGAAGACCAAGTCCCACTGGACTTAAAGAAGGTGCTAGTGCTCCAGTATTGCCTCTGGAGAACAGTGGGATGCTGTAGCTCACCCACCTGCTTTCCAAACTGTCACAGCTACTTGCTGTAGCAAAGTCAGGAATTCCTCTCCCATCCCAGGACAACTTCTGAAGATGGCAAAAACCATCTCTTCCCCAAGTCTAAATGAGAAGTCTCAGTTTCCCTAAAATTTCAAAGCAGAAAAACTTCAATGTTTTGTCCAAATACCTGCAGAAAACTCAGTCTGGGTTATTTGTGATGATACATGAAACCCCTTCTGAAATAAGTAGTGATTTTTGATGTAAATAAAGGAAGAAAGTTCTGGCTCTGAAAAGCCTGAGGGGAATGCTTCAACCTCCCAGAATTCAAGCTTCTACATCTCCAAAATGGAAATTCCAGGATGCCCATTCTCCACGAAGTTTCAGTTGTGATTAGAGATCAAACACGGCACATGGTAAACCATTCAACAGGTAAAAGGTTGGATCAACATTAATTCTCCTTCTTGGCTACTGCAGAAACACACAACATATTAGGCTTAATTCTGCAGCAGGGAATTTGATATTGTGATTGCTTTCTAACTGTGGGCACAATGAAACCCTGGGACAGGATATAAGATGAGTCTCTACCACCCAAGTGTTGCAAGAATGGGTTATAGTAAAAATACCTGCTGGACACAAACTGGACATAGTGCATCCTGCCTCAAAGCAGGGAAGACAACATGCAGCCAGACAGCACGTTTGCTTTGGCAGGGTTAAATCATGAAACTAGACATTCCTCTCCCCAGGCTACTGCATATCAGCCCTGTGGCTGTACCAGAATAACCACCTGGAGAGTTGTGCTGCAAACAGTATCACTAAAACTGCTGTGCCTACAACCAGCCAGGTGGGAAGCCATCGCAGCTGAGGCAGAGGAGAGGGATAGGACACTTTCTGGCATGGATTCCCACTTCAGAAGTACCATCCAGCAAAAGGTGCCTTCAGTGCTCTCACCCCTTTTAGCCCATACCTCAGACTTCAGCCAGTGAGGATCCTCTGGCAGCTCAAAACAGCACCCAGCTGTTTGGAGGAGGAGGGCAGTGCCACATTTGCCATCCACAGCTCCTTAGGGGTCAAAAAGTTAAGGAGATGTCTTCCTGCCTAACTGTTAAAGAGTGTCACACCTCTCTCATTACACGAATCAGTATTTTCTGATGAAAGGGCATCTAATTGAAAAGTCTCCCACCAGCTTTAGTACAGTCTCCTCAAATAGTTCCTCAGCATGGCTTCAAATTATACTGTGCAAGAAAATTGCTTGATTTAACTCCCCCAATTTGTCATAAAACCCTAGGGGATCTCCACTGATAATTAGACTTCCCAAATCAAAGCCTGAGACAGGCTGCCAGGGATCTACTTGAAGTGACACATTGCCCATAATCTGCCAGGGACGCAGCCTTGGTATTGAGCAGGAAAAAATAAGTTATGCTCTGGGAAACAGTAGTACGTAAGTGAGTTTCTGTCTTCTTAAAGCTAGATAAAAATGAAGACAAAGCTTTGCTTGGCCAAAACGCCTGGCTGTGCCATTCAGCATGTTCCAATTGCGGTCCTTGGACAAGAGTCCTTGGAAGGTGGGAAATATCCCTTAGGAAAGAAGTTATCAACAGAGATAGAAGTTGTTTTGTTATTAAAGCAGTTGTGAGGAAACAAAAAAAAACCAAACAACTAAGAAGCCCCAGCCTTCATACAGAACAACAAACACGATCCTGCACAGACATGGAACACATCTAGCGACCCAGACAGACCGAAGGAAGGAGGGAGGTCACTTCCACAAACATCATTATTTCACTAGGAGGAAGGGCACAGCTGAGTGAGGATTTTCTAGACAAGGGGCAGATCAAAGTGGGTATAAATCAGGGGATTTTGCTATGTCCCTGAGCAGCAGGGAGCAGGTGGAGGACAGACAGTAGCTTGTGGTAAGCAGTGGCCACTGAAGCTGGAGGCAGGGCCAGCCACGTGGCAGCAGAAGACCCTGGTCACCCCTGCCCAGTGGGCTGTGTGCATCCTAAGCAACATGCCAAGACCATGGACCTGGGTTTGGCCAACCCATGGACCAGTGTGTTGGCTTCTTCAGGGAGGAAGAGGAGCAGAAACTGTAGCCAAGTCACACTGCTCCCTGTGCCTTACACCAAGATGACTCTAGGCTTTTGAGAAAGGTTTAGGTCTCCTCAGGTAACTGTGTCTACAAATGAAGTGTCCAAGGTCAGGCTGGATAGGGGTTTGAGCAATCTGATCTAGTGAAAGATATGTCTGCCCATGGCAGAGCAGTTGGACTAGATGTTCAAAAGTTCCTTCCAACCCAAGCCACTCTAAGATTCTACGAAACATCAAATTACGCTACATGACTCCTTTGGCCTTACACAATGAACATAAAGTCATCAGAATGTAATGAGAATACATTTTCATTAATTTGGGAGTTTTTCCACTGATTTGGAGGCCGTTCTTAAGGGCTTGCCCCACACAGATCTGAGTCAGACCTGCCAGCTCTGCATCCTGCCATATAGGATATTGGCTAGTGACTTGACATAGCAGAAGAATTAGGAAGAACTTCCCTTTCATGAAGACACTGAAGTTAATTTCTCATTAAGCAAGTCAGCTGCATTCGAAAATGTATTACAACCTTCTGAGGGCACTTGTATGACTATGGACCTAATGCTAAAACATTCTAGGATATGATTTACACCACACCAAAGAAAAGCCTAGTTAGCAAGGAGCTAAACCACTTACTTTTAGACCAAATATTCCTGCATTACAGCCATAGTTCAAGCATTGGGGAGGGATCAGGTCCTTCCAAGCCCCACATGTTCGTCGTTGCAGGCAGAAACAAGCACTTCACACCCACCCCAGCTGGTGTGTGCAGCCACATACTCTCCTGCAGATGAGAGGATGCTGTGTCTGCAGTTTCAGAGGTGGGTCTTGACAACTGCCTAGCAGACAAGTAATTTCTGTGGAAGAGTTCTTCTGAAAGACCTTCCCCAAGAGATGCTGCCCTAACGGACAGCAGATTAAAAGCCAAGACCGAGTGCTCCCCTCCCATCAAATCAGTATTGTCTCTTCACCACACAACCCACTAACAGGAGTCACTCAGTGCTGAAGGAGGCAGCAGCGCATGAATCGAGGCGGGGGGCACCAACACTCCCACTGCCTGGAAACAGCACAAGGACCAGAGCATCTCACAGGAGGAAGCCTTATCTGAGGAAGTCTTGCAGCCCAAACCAAGGCAGAGGGAGATACAGAGCACTGACGGTGTCGCAACACTTCCAACCTAACTGGGATGTGGTGATGACCCAACTCCCTGACAGTTAATGACCCCCACCCCGCCTTCCCACCAGTCCATGACACATCCCTCACCAGGGACCGTTGTTTTGGGATGGGAATTGGGCTGGGCAGGGCAGCTGCAGAGCCCGTCTGGCAGGGACCACTGGATGAGTCCACGTTAAGTGTAGTCTAGACAGACACCCACAGCAAAACAGCAGCCAAGGATGGTGCAAAGAGCGGAGGGGATAAGTCGTGGGGCTGTGTGAAGGACAAAAAGAGGGGAGGTGATAAAAGCCACCTGCCACCCCATCTGAGGCAGGGTAACTCCACTCAGGGAGAGCAGCAATCACACCCGGAGATGATGGACATCACACATCTCCCAGGCTATGAGGAACCACCACACCTTTGGCTATCCCACCCCATGTGGATGCAGGGTGGTGGGCACACCCTTTTTGCCAGAGATCAAACCATCCCAGCCACAACCACCCACCCTGGCTCTCCCAGCCCTGCCAGTGCTGCTACCTGTGCTGCCTCCAGGCTTGCAACAAGCTACTTGAATTGCATCATCTTCCCACCTTCTCCTTCTTCACAGACAGCTACCCTTGACAATGTTCCCGGCCATCATGAGCAGAGAGGGCAGCTAAAAACAGGTGAGCATTTAGTAATAGCAACAATGCACAGTTTGGTCTTTTTTGCAAACACTACAAGCAGTTTCCATGGCAGCTTCACCCACACACTTGCCCACTTGCTGTTAAAAACTTCACACAGTACAAGTTGCCCCTTTTCATTTCAGTGTTTGACTCAATCCTGCCAAGCTCTGCAGTTCTTCAGTGCTGTATACAACCAGCACTAGCAAAATCCTCTCTTCAAAATGGCAGGAGCACCCAATTAATAAAAAAAAGAAAGGCATACAAAATGGGATTATTGGTCTGACTGTGGGAGAAAAAAATAAAATTCAGTCTCAAAACTGTTTTGCAAATAATCCCATGAGCCCTCACTGTAAAAACTTTGCAGCTCCTAAACACTGATGGACTGACAATAAAATACCTCTGAAAACTGCATCCATTTTAGGCATTTAAGCCTGAAGGACACAGCATGGCAAATGATACAAGGGTGATGGTTACCCTGTAGTCAGGCTGGTCAAACAACTACTCCTGTTTTCACACAGAGGTCTGAGAGCCCAGTTCTGAGATATTCTACCTAAAGAAATATTCTCAGAAAGGAGGTACAACACTGCTGCAGAATTATATAGCACAGCAAGGGAAGTGTGGAGTGTGTTTGATTTGGATAAATGCTTTTTTTTTTTTTTTTTTTTTTTGCCATGAACTCCTCATTCACTTCTCCCCTGCTTCTCAATGGCTGTGCTCCAGGAGGAGAGGCAAAGCTGATGCCCAGGCTGCAGGCCCGGGTTTGATACGGGGCCAACAGTGCCTCCTGGCCCCCAGAATTTGCTGCAGCATGCAAAGGCAACGGGAAGGTTGTAATGCCAGAAACGCAGGTAGCTGGCAGTGCTCAGGGTTAAGTCAGTGTGGCCAAAGAGGCTGCTGACTAAAGGGAGCTTTGCCTCCATTTAACCCAGACATTCAAGGCTGCACAGCTGCTGGTGGGGAAGGGCTGAGGAATAGAGATCTCCAAGCACAGACAAGTTTGTATTTCATAGAATCATAGAACACCAGCTTGGAAGGGACCTCAAGGATACTCTGGGCCAACCTTTCTTGGGAAAATCAAGGTCTAGATACTTATCTCAGACTTTGTCAAAGAACAGTAACAACAGGCTTCACAGTCCTGCCTAGGATTGAGTCAAGACTTGCTGAAGGTTGTTGGGTTTTTCTTGCGAGGATTTTTTGGGGGGTTCTGTCTGTTTGGTGCCCCACCCCCCAAAAAAAAAAAAAAAAAAAAAAAAAGGCAAAAAGCAAAGATAACAATCATTAGACAAAAAATTAAGCCAGACAAGTAGCTACGTGCTTCAGGTCTCACTGCTGACAATGCAACAAAGACCCTGTGCCCCCCAATCACCAGGGTTCCATGCCCAAAGAGGAATTTGTGCATAAAAGCTCGTAACTATCACTGATGGACACGATAGCTGGGAAAGCAGCAAGAGTGGAGATGACACAGAGGTACTGGTAGGTAAGAAATGCAAAAGGCTGGCAGGCCTGGCTGAGGCCACTACAAAATACAACGTGGACTGAGCACCTTATCCTGCACAGCAGAGGCATCACCTTGTAGCCAGCCTTACAGTGGTTTTTTGGCATCTGTGCAGCAAAAAGCCAGCTCTCACCTCATGTCTCCATGAAGGGAGCTTCTTCTGGCTTGCTCAGAAGCCCAAGTCAATTTATAGAAGAGATTGACTTCCATGAGCAACAACAACAACAAAAAAATTATAAATCATATTTGCCATATACTTGTCATTCAGCCTCATCAGCCTAGGAGTTCTCCAATTTTTAGGCCAAAAATCTTACTCAGATCTCTAATTTTATTGGAATCCTAAAATCGTCCTGGTTGGAAAAGACCCTCAAGATGATCAAGTCCAACTGTTGCCAGGTCAGCACTAAATCATGTCCCTCAGTACCACATCTACACATCTTTTAAATACCTCCAGAAATCATCACTTGTACCTCCCTGCTCCTCATGCGGAAGCCTGGTCTGCCTCAAAACCTGCACCTGGAACCCAGCAACGGGAATAAGTGAAGCCATCTAGCACATAGTCCTGTCAAGGGAAGCTATCCTCAAGAATTATTGTGTCCCTATCAGCAAAAAGTATCATATTTGGAGTAAGTATGAACTTTTTATTGGGATAAAAAATTCCTAATACCATTCAATCTGCTAAGAAATTTTTAAAACCCTACTATATTTTTCCACATTGTCATTCCACCATCAAAGGAAATAATTTTTTATTATACTTACAAGGATGGGGGGTGGGTGCACGGAGAGACCTAAATACAACAATCTCCCAGAGCTGTTGCATTATACATTTCAACATACTTCTCTGAGCACATACAGTGCCATCTCTCCCCTTGTCACTTACCTAGAATAAGAAACTCTGAAGTATAAAATAAGCTCCGCTGCTTCTAGGCTCTTTAAGTGACAGCAGGAAGGAAACAACCTACTGGCTGTAAATATTCTCCATAGTTCCACTGCACTGGGACTTGGAAAAAGAAATAAGAATGATTTTGAAGCAAAGTAGCTACTAAAAAAAAAAAAAAAAAGATAATTAGCATTTTCCCCCAAGGGTCTTAACAACAGCATGAAAAGCAAAGAGCTGGTGGTGTGCTTTTGATGGTGCCCTGCACCACACTGTTCTGCTCTCCAGGTATTTCCTTCAATGGAAAAAGCAGGTTCAAAAGTACTCTAACATCTGTGACAGTTTATCTGAAGCAGCCAAAGCACAATTGTGTGGCTTCATCACTTAGACAAGTTTCCTTGAAGGATATCCTTGTGTTTCTCCACATGCCAACCAGGTTACGAGGGGCAGGATTCCTCTCAACTAGCTTTAGCTAACTCCAAAAGAGATGTTTGGGGTTAAGGTGTCATCTTGTCCCTCTCTGTAACCAACAAGCAGAGACAGGCATCTTCAAGTATAAATTTATCCCTTCAAAAAAGATGGTAGCAGTGACTGTCCAGAGACACTTGCCTGCTATCGCAGGGCTCTAACAGACATCTATGAAAACTCCACCAGGAGTTCAGACCACTCCTCAAGCCAGAAAACAGACTGAACCTAGCACCAGCAGAAACAAAAACACCTCAGTGGGGTTCGACCTCTCCTTCTGTAGGCTGTTAATAAATAAAAAGATGAAAAAGTCTCTGATCAGTTTCTGGGGCTTCAGCAGCTCACAAGTCCACTTCCCTCACAAACACTCCTGTGAGCACCTGCACTCCTCAAAAACAGAGGTTTCTGAGCAAAGCTTTGGATTTCAGGACTGCCAGAGCGCTGATCTCCGCACCTTCAAAGCAAACCATAAACATTTTGCTTCTGCTCTTCTTCAGTGGCTTAACTGTTATGCTTTTCACTCTATCGCTTGTGTTGGTACCTTTCCTGAACTGAAAAGGTGCTAGAGGCCAAATTCCCAGAAGTTGTAATTTCCAAAATCACAACAAACACCTATTGTTTTACTCCTACAAGATGTGGCACCTCCACCCTAATCCATCATTCAGCTGCTGACTTCTGGGTGTTGCACTTTCTTCCTGCTCAAGGTGCCAGAACATTTTGCTCCTTTCTTCCAGCAGACTGCATGGCCAGAAGGGTCCTCTCTAATATTCCTGTGGTCAGCATGGGTGGAAATATACAACGGTAGGGCACCTTTGAGCTTTCTGTACCAGTCAAGTTCAGGTAGTGATTGAAAGACAGATTTCTAAAAACACTTTTTCATTCAATTCCTTTCTACACAGCACCCAACATGCCTTCATTCAGAGGGTTGCTATGACAGATGTGGACAAGTCAGTCAGGTTCTCAATTATATGATTTATTTTTTTTCCTACTGTGACAATTACATTATACATTCATTGTCAAGATCCCTTAATAGCTACACAATTCTCACTGCAAATAACTTACAAAAAAAACCCCCTTCTCTTGCTGTTCTAGGTAAAGCAAAAAAAAAAGAGGGGCTGATTTTGTGATTTTGTTGTATTTTTCTTAACAGCCTGCTCTCAGATGTTGGAGGCTATAAGTACACAAACCAGCCCGATGCACAGGCTGTCGTTGCAAAAAGCGACACAAAGAATAAAAATCTTTACAACATAGATGTTACAGGTCACCCTGCAGCAGCATCCTTTGCTTGGGAATTATCTCATATAGGTCATCAAACAACTGTCAGGCAGTGTGCAACCCTGAGTGGAGTTTAATTAGCAACCTAAGGATGAAAGACTGTACTCTGGCTACCTGAGCTAACTAATCCCTTCTGGAATATTTTCTGAAGATACATCACATCGTTTACTTTGCTAGCTGAAAATGTTTCACAGAGAGTCACTGTGACAAAATAAACAGGTTCTACAAACTCAACAACGTGGGTTTTCCAACTAGTTTAAGAATCTTTGCCCCAACAAAGGCTCACTCTTCTTCAGCTTAAAGAAACAGTTCTTTTATTAAATCACAGTAGTTTCTTGCACAGCAAGTCCACTCCTGCCACATACACATTCAAATAAACCTCCCACATCAGCATTCCCAAATGAAACTACTACTGGCATTATCAGCAGTTTGATTTTGTTATACTTTATAGCTTGTTATGTGTTTAATTCCTCCTTTCTTATTTTGCAGAATTGGTTTTGCTTACTGATGCCAGATTTCATAGAGTGCCTTCTGTTCCCCCCACTATCCACAGAGTTACATCACCTCCCAAACCAACTGCAAAAGCAGTTTGGGGGAAGCAGATTCTTTGGAAGCAAGTTCTCCTAATCCTTGATCTCAGCAGGCTTTACCCATAAAATTAAAGGGTGATTTTGCATGGCATTTCTTTTACAGCAAAGGAAAGCAGCACTAAACCACACCCCACAAATACCCCACTGCCAAGGCAAACTCACCTTTGGTTTACACAAACCACTGAACCAACGTGGTCCACTGCAGACAGCAGCACGGTATCAGTGCAGACACTGATTTGACAGTAGCTCCAAGTGCACCAGCTGCAGAGGTAAAACGTCCCCAGATGCTTGGTACCTCCACTGCCTTCTACCTCCCAGACATCATCCTCCTCCTCTCTGCTCCGTGCACTGAGCTACCTGTGCAGCACCTCAGCTCACTTCATTCAAACACTGCTAACTCGACTTAGCAAATACGCTCTTTCCTTTGCCAGCTGAAACTTCAAAGACATAACCTAGCTCCTAACTGGAGTTAGCAAAGACCGACCACTGCAGCAGCCTGCACTACCCAGCCTCGTGTGAGCTGGAACAAGCCAATAGAGAGCTCTCAAGCACATCAGCCAGAAAACTGAAGCAGCGATTGCCTCTGAGGCTGGGATGTCAGCGAGCAGCTGCCAGCAGCAAACTTCTCAGTATGCACAACTGCAGCCAGAGATGATGAGCACCAACCCTGTAAGTCAGCTTTTCTCACCTACATTAAAGTACCTGGCAACGTAAGACAGTCAGTCTCATACATAGCCAGGAATAATACAGGTCACAGCACACATGGCTTTTTTTTTTTTGAGAACACCTTCTCATTTGACAGCACATGTTCCAGGAATAAATGAACTGGTACAGTCTGCCTGAACCAGTACCAGGGACAAACCCTAGGCAAATAAAAAGCTCATTGTTCAATTATTACTTTTTTTGAACTCCAGAGTGACTTACAATAAACTTTCAGAAATGGATGACTGTCAAATAGCCACTAAATTTCAAGAAAAGCATAGCTCACTCAGTAAATAAGGACAGCAGTTAACTGCAAATCCTCAAAAACAAGATACTAAATAAAATCCTCATCACTGTAATTTAAAAGTTATATGGGCAAATAATATCAACAAGCAAAGATACAAACAAATAGCAAGGATGCAGAAAAGAATGAGGCAAGAGCAAATTCCAAAACCTGTACAGCTCAGAAAAGACAGCTGGGATATATCCCTGGAATTCTGGTGAAAAGAAAACAAGAGTTACTCCTCATATCAGAAAAAGGCAGAAGAAAGAGGTGTAAGAAAATCTGAATACTACCATTAAGTAGACAGTAATAAAGTTGGTATGTTAGTAAAATAGCAATCACAGGGATTTCTCAGAAAAGGGGTCAAGACGCAGCATGGCAGGCACTGAGGAACAGGTTACAACAACAGGAAAATTTAATGAGGGATCCTGCTCAGCAAAGCAGCTAGTAGAATGTTTTTTCCCTATTGCAGTTACTGCAACTCCTGAATGCACAAAAACTGCCCCTCTACAAAAATAAAGTTTTCTGAACTGTTTTTCATGTGAGTAAAAAAAAAAAAAAAAAAAACCACAAATAAAAACAAACTAGAAACTCAAAAATGTACCTGGAAGCAAAAATCTCAGAGTATTTTATTTTGGAAGTTCTGAAATACGGCACTTCTGTATCAGATCCCACTCACAGGATTTATGACTCACCACCTTGGTGGACTTCAGTGGAGTCAGGGACTCTGGCAAGGGCAGCAGCTGCTGACCCACCATCAAGGGAAGGCATCTCCAGCCAATGCTGCCAGGGCAAGCTGGGTCCTGAGGTAGAAGCCCCAGCTCCTCACCCCCAAAACCCTAAACTGCCCAGGAACCACAGGCAGTTATCAGGAATCCTGCAGCTGGTGCGCAGTCATAGGGCAGGTGTTAAGCTTGATATGTTGTCTGACCAACAGCTATGCCCTCTTTTTTTCTGTAGGTTTTAGTAGCCAGCAATACTGCAGCAACAGCACCAGGGAGGGAGAGTTCACATACCAGAACAAACCCACTCAACAGTTCAAACAGCCACAACTCTTCCCAAAGTCACTGAGGAATCCGAGAACCTCACAAGTTCATTGAGATAAACACAGACATTTATAGTGCTGACTTTCACATCCAAGCTAATGCCCCCATGCCTCCTTTTTATAGTCAGTGGAAAGGGGCTTTCAGGTCACAACTCATCCACTTCAGCGTACTAGGATGAGATGAAATCACACCCCAGAAACATCCACCCCTCCCCTAGCTGACCATAACAGGAGCCAGGCTGACTACCTTGGACATAGATAACTACATTTGGCCAAATTAATGCTACCTTCAACACCATTCAGTACATGACACATTTGCAAGGATTTTGGCCCTATGATAATAAAGGATGAGAATATAACAAGAAAAAACAAACAAACAAAAAGCAAACAAACAAACACAACAACAAAACACCAAAACTATAATATTGCCAAACATACTGACATGGAAAGCAGAGAAGGTCCATCCCAGGTTACTAACTCTGGGTCAGTATTCATTGCAGTTGACTAGCCCATGACCTAGTTCTCCACACTGCTCAGCCTCCCAGTTCTGCTTGTCAATGCCACTAGTTTCTACCCATACTTGGTTGAGTGAGTGGGACTTCTTAGCTCATCCTTCAGGACAGGCACATCTCCATCCCTTTGGCACCACAGTGGCTCAGCCAACAAACCTCACCAGGATCAAGCCAGCATCTACTGGACACATCTGCAGCCAAAGTCACCCTTTCTTCCTCAGAGCTGAGGCAACACCACAGAGGGATGAACCCAACCTTAATTCTAGCAGTAGACTACACAGGGGGCAACTCAAAGCTGGTTACTCTGATAACTGGCTAAATTAGTCACAGGTTCCCTCTCTTGTCTAAGCTAATTCCATCTGCATAGCAAATCCTTCGCTCTCTCCACGTGGAGTCAAGACCATCCTGCATATGTGCAATCACACATCTCACCCACACTCACTAATGAATTGCTTGAATTAGAAGCCTAGCTGGCCTCTGGTTTCCGTTTACAGCCCACCCAAAACAAGCAGTGCCTTCTGAACACATCTCTTCATGGCTAAGCATAAGCCTACGAGCAGTGAGGCTCTAAACTTTACACATCTCATCATGGACTAAACATCCAGTCATTCCCCTGCCCAGGAAGTGGGTTTATTTCTAAGCCAGTCTGACTATATAAAGCATGCATGCTGTGGAGCACAGTTAAGTCTGTCCCCTCCCAATGACTCAAAACACAAGATACTCAAAATATTTGAAAGTAAAATATCTCTTTAAGGCTGTAGCAATCAATGAACTTGCTCCCTCTTTGTGCCAGGGTCAGCATTTGCAGTTATGCTACCTGTGCAATTAGCTCCTTTGCATTATATGGAAATTCTGTCTAAAAGGTATTTTGTGTGACTGCTGAAGGCAACAAAGGTCCACAGAGTACCTGATCAAAAAGGTATGTTTCTATCTCTTCTCTACAAGTGTTCATTGTATTTGCCTCTGACATGGAGACAGCAGAGACAAACGTCACTGAGTAACTAACTTCAAGAAGGCAGATCTGTCCCACTACAGAGGGTCCAGCACTGCGCCTACCCATGTGCCTGTGTCTTCCCCACTTGCCCCCATGGCTTAGCAGAGCCTGCAGAAGTGGGCAGAGGGAGGCAGGGTGGCCACTGCTTCACCTGATTCTGGACATCACCAAGAGGTTGTTGCTCAAGTGCAAAGTCAGTGGTTGTAAATAACCACACATGACACTTGCATGTGGCACAAACACACAGCGAAGAGACAGTTAACTCTAAGCTGCAGCACCTTCACCAACTCCGCTCTTCTGCCTACATCTGCGGCCTGTGAATTCTTTGAGTTGCAACTGCTTTTTTGTCCCGACTCTGGACAGCATCTACAAAAACCATGACACCCTGCTCCCTAATAAGGCTTCTAGCAGCCAACAACACAACTAGCTAGCATTTCTGTATGTAGTACAAATCCTTCTGTCCAGCCTTAGCTACGTCAAAAATCCCTCTTGAGGTTTTTTTTTTTTTAGTTCTCCCCCCACTCTGTCTGCCACAAACATTGGCACGCACATACACAAGAAAGAAGGAATCCCATCTGTTCGTCAGGTCAGCTGCCTGTAAAATGCTGACCAAAAAAATGGAAATAAGCCCCTGTCCTCATCACAGGAGCAGGTTCAGGAACAGCAGGCAGCAGCAACTCACAGGGTACGGGGCTGACTTGGGTGCTGTGAACAACTGTATTTTAGGTAAATTCGCAGCATCTTTTGCAGTTTGAAAGAAAAAGCGAAGCACAGCACGGCAGCCGCTCAGGAGCTGTCCTGGGCATGGAAAGACCATCAGGGAAACGGCCCAGGGTTCCTCTGACATCTGGGCCTTCACCTCCTGGCAAAGCATGCTCTCCACAGCGCTGCCCGTGTCGCAAAGCAAAGATAAGCGAAATAAGAACGGTTAAGCCGGGAAACACGTACACACTTGGACGAGTTTCTCAACTCTGCCCCAGCATGCTGCCTGCTCTGGAGGGTGGCTGGAGGGGGCAATGCCCACCGCCACTGGCGCAGGGGCACACGATCCGGGGACCCGACGGTGGCGGGTCCCATCCCCGCACCACGCAAAGGCCCTTCCCGCCAGGCGGGCGGCCCCAGCATTTTGGGAGAAGCTCCCCCTCTGCAGAGGAGCTGGGGGCGAGGCAGGCGGAGCCGAGGGGTGGCTCCTGGCAGCGCTCTGGCAGGAACCTCCCGGGGACCGCGGCCTCAAGGAACCCGCGGAGAGAAAATGGAGGGGCGGCTGTTTTGGCGGGAGGTGAGACAGCCCGGCCCCGGGAGACCTCCGCGCCACCCCGGTTGCATCATGCAAAATGGACGCCCCACGCGGGGCTGCCGCTGCCACCCAGCCCAGCCCGGCCCGGCCCTGCCCGCTCCGCTCCGCCCGCCGCATGGCATCCCCGCGCTCCCTTCCTCCTTCACTCACCCGCGCCACGCCGAGGGGCAGCCCGGCGCCGGCCGGCTCAGGCGGGAGGCGAGGCGGCGCCGCGGGCGACGTCAGCTCCACGCTCCCCACAGCCGCTTTACACCCTCCGCCGCGCCAATGAATGGAGAGGCGGGCGGCGGGAGCGAGGCCGCCGCGCCGGGGTCCTTCCGGCAGCCGCGCCGAGCCGGGCGGGCTGTCGGTAATACCAGGCGGGGGCGGGCGGCCGGGTCCGGGAAGGCCGGCAACTCCTGGGGAGTGGGCGGAAAGCGCATCACCAGACGGAGGGTGGGAGGAGAGCTGGGGAAGATCCCGGCTGAAGCGTGTCAGCGGAGAACCGCGTGGCTGTGTGCGGCTACGTGTGGCTAGGGGACTGGGAGAGGGTCACCCCCGCCCAGCAAGAAGGGGCTTGTTCCTCAAAGGCAGGTCACAGGCAATCGGTTCATGCCGGTAGTTCAGCTTGGACTGAAATTCTGCTTATCCTTAACCCCGCGGTCACTGTGGGAATGAGAACTGAGGGGCTGGGCTGGGCTGAACCGTCCATCCTTCAGCTCACCGTGTGCTGACAGCTGATGAACTTGGCCAGAACGCGGCTGACCAAGTGATGTAGGGGCGAAATGGGTGTAGTAGATAAAAGTAGACATGGGTGGACTTGAATTAGGCTTTTAACATTGCCTCTCATGAAGCACCATGCCTCCTTCAAACAGGGAAATGCGGTGGTGATGAAATTGTCACAACTGTCTCCTAAACTGGGGCAAACGGCCAAAAAAAGCTATGGATGTTGGAAAAGTATAGCGTCTGTGCTGGGCTTGGTTAAATCCCATTTCCATCAGGTCCATGGTGACATCACTATGGGAAATCTTCAAGTGTGCTGCAGGATGGGACAGCATAAGAATGTGGATCTTGGAAGAAACATTCCAAAATAAAGTGGAATTTTAGAAAGGATGAGAGTGATAGTTTAGGGGGAAAAAAATCCAAACAAATAAGCAGTGAGGAGACCCTGGCTGAGCAGCCAGTTAGAAAAAGGTCTGGAAATTCCAGTGAATCCCAAGACTTGTGAGACTACTGCGTGGTACTAATGCAAATAAACCCCCCAAAAAAACGCCCAAACCCCAAACAACTCTATCTTTCTTATAGAGCATCTCAATGGAAACATATGTTGGATATATAAAATAATTATGAAACTGCAGTAGTGGTGAAACCTCAGCTGGACTGCTGTGCTTATTTTGACATTTAACCCTACAGAAATACTCCTACTTTCTGGTAAGAAACACATGAACGAAAAGCTGAAGGAAGTTTATCTTTTCCAGAACAAAGGGAGAGCAGCCCTTCAGTGAATAACCAGTTAAAGGCATAAACAATAAAGAAATTGTTTCATGTCTATTGCAGTCGCAGCAAGCTCATTAACCATTACCCACTGGGAAGGCTGGAGAACATTTTGGGGTGTGCATTCACAGAAGGCCTTCAAATGATGTTTCAATGTTGTGTTTCTTCAGCAGCTGCTCCACGTGAGACAAACAGCTTTACTTACAGTCCACTTCTGCCTGTCACTGCCAAAGAACCCTAGTTCATCTCCTGTCCTTATTAATAGATGTGGTTTCATAAATAAGGGGAGTGGCAGTCCCAGATTATGGCTCCTAAAATTGTTCAGGAAAAAAAAAAAAAAACAACACTTTTATGCCACGCTGAGGTACCCAAGAGCACAAAGTACAAATTTAACAGGCAAAACCCCAACCAAACAATTGTTCTGGGATTTATCTTCTTTTTGCTACACTTAAGAAATTCTCTATTTAAAAACAATTTGTTGCACCGTAATCCTTCGTTGCTCTATTATTAATCAGCTCGTTAGGCCATCATAGTTCATTTTAATTGGTGGAACACAGGAATTACATTATTCCTGGTTTTCACTGCTAACCTGGACCTTGTTGTGATCATCCAAGTGAGTAAACGCCCAGCCAAAGGACAGGCTGCAGACCTGGCACAGACTGGTCATGTCTCACAGTCAGACTGTATATAGGTATCCTGGCCTACCTATAGATGAAGTCCTGTCTGCTGATGGGGCTGCAAAAGCAACACCTGAACAAACCCAAGGAGGATCTGAAGCCTTGTGCTCAGAGCTTGGTGGTGGGAGGTGCCAGGTGGCAGTTTTCATGGTGTGCTTTCCCTGGTTACATGAACTTTGTGCGATATGAAAGGAATGGACTGGGGGGAAGTGAAAGAGGACTCATTCTGCAGTTGAGGTTCCCTGGAGAAGATGTGGCAATATCAAGAGTTGAGCAAGTGGAATTGTCAACATCCAAACTAGTTCCCCTAAGCAGACTTCATGGCCAACAGACAAGGTAAAGCCTAAAACAGGTCAGCTGAATATCACTCCCTAACACTGGAGGAAACCTGCAACAGTGAACTTAGATGCTGATATCTCTATTACGGACATCCACAATTATTTAAAATGTGTCCCATTCCAGAACTTTCTAGAGCTCACTCTTGGAGCTCAGCCTTTTTCCATCATTAGCTCTAAGGCTGAGATTTCCCACAGGAGGCCACCATGAAATAAAAGAAGCTACATGAATGAAATACTACTACTCATTCCTTCACTATCACCTCCTATTGTTCAATTGAGAGGTAGTATTATCATCACCTTCAGTATTTTGGTTGTATGCAACTTAGGTCCATCCAGGCTATGCTGGAGAGCAGATTAAAAACCTTGAGGGACATATGGATACAGTGGTAGTCATAAGATAACCATCTCCTCTAACCTTAGGCACCTGTGGTATAGATCCCTCCACATGAGCACATCACCATAGCTTCTGTTATAATCAGTGCACAAAAGCAGGCATTCGTGAAACACAACTCATAAATCTTAAGAACATCTGCCTGGACCACACCAATGGTGCATCTGGACCAATGTGCTGTTTCTGAGAAGAGCCAAAGTAAATCTGTGGGGAAACTATGATAAAGCGAACACATGAAGACACATCCTTTGAACTCTCCTTTTATCTCTGCAATTTGCAACTGAGACAGAAATGGTACCTTTGTATGTAGTAGCTGTTGATGTCCTTCATTTTCCATTAAATTCTCCAGATTCCCCTGATCTCATGCAAATTTAGCATTTACAGCACCCCAGCACACAGAATTCTACTGCTTTACTACATGTAGCTTCAACTACTACACTGTTTTGTTTCTTTTGAACCTGCTACTTGCTAGCTTATTTTATCTTGCACTGGAGAAGACAGTGAACAACTGATCTTTACTTCCATCTGTGTGTTTTGCATGCTTTTATATGTCCTTAACGAATACATACTTAAGATCTTCCTTTCTAGTCTGGGAAGTCCTAACCAACTTAGTCATCCTTTCCATGGGAGCCATTTCAGGCTTTCGATTTTCCTCAGTGCCTTGCCTGAACCTTCTCATTTCATTCTGAGGGAGATGCCTAAAGTGCACCAGATGAAGCATAATCTAGAAAGGCTTGGTTGCATCCCAGACACTTACTGGGAATTGTCCTTGGTCCCATACCATCCTCCAAACCATGCCCATGTATTGTTCAAGACAGTGCTAGTTGCCCCAGGCCAAAATTGTGCCATTTTGACACTGACTCCTATCTATACTTATAAGGTAATCAAAGCTAAGGAACGTTCATGGAACTTAATCACCCTTTGGTGATTTTTTTAAAGGCCCACTGTAGTTTTCATCCATGCCATCTAACAGTGTTCTAAATAACCCTTAGACGCAAGAGCTGTTAGCTCAAACCTGTGGCCACTCCCTCTTTACATCCAGCCACCCTGTTTTGGAGGGTAAGAGGATTTAGTAGTGTGTACATTAACAAATCTGTTCCATAAACACTTTCTGTCTTGGGTAAGCTCAGTCTAATGTAAAAGCACTCAATGTGGCTGCTCATGGAACAGTGCTTAGGGACATGGCCTAGTCCTGTTTAACTAAAGAGCACAGTTGTGGCCTAGATGTGTGAAATTAAGTGTAAAATGAATACTCTCCTCTACCTCAAGGGCATGATAGAAAAGCAAATGGGGTGTGCAGACCTGCTGTGACTAAGCAGTTGGACATTCCCTACAGAATTTTTCTAGCCAAATGTGAAGACGTAAGAGAACGTGTGTGAGGAAAAATGGAAAGACTGTGGAAGTGGATGGGCTTTTCAGAAGCTTTGGTTTCAGGAACGACAGGCACCACCTCAGTCTGGGCTCTCTCAGCCTCATCTGGGTGGGAAACCCCCATGGCTGCAGCAAGGACTGAATACCTTCCCTGCCATGAGCATACACAGAACAGCCAGTTACATAGTGTCCAAGCAAAGAACTAGGACCTGTTTTCCCGCAGAAGGCACCACAACTTCCAAAGTTGCTACAGTGTGTGCCCAGGAGGTAAAACATCAGAGCTGCACCCACTTCCCATGCTCAGGGGCTCAAACAGAGCTCTCCTGCATTTCAAAAGCAATGTGCCAGATTGGATTTTCCTTTTCCAAATTAGAGCTAAGTGTGCTGGAAGAAAGCACTGGAACAAAAAGACACTGCCTTTCACAGAGCCAAAATTATGGTGGTATCTTTACTCTGGGTGAGGTGGTCTCTACCAATTCCCACAGCATTTGACTCTTACTGGGAGCTGGCAGATGCCTTCTCAAAAATGACACACTCTGTCAGCAGTTGTGTGAGGTGCCACTCAGTTGAAATAAGGTTTTTGCCCCCTGTGGTGGAAGCCTCTGTCCTGAAGGCTCCACAACGTTAGTTGTGGAGAAGGCACATTGCAGCAGAGTCCATGGGCCGGAGGGTGGAATTCTAACTTTGGACCTCCCAGTCCCATCTGGGGATGTATGTTGTGTTTGAGAAAAGCGATGCTCAACCTGGACATTTTAGTCACTCTCACATTTGTAATTAACAGCACGTTCAATAAGGTATCCTAGTGATAGGTAAGGCAAGTCTCTAAAGCAGTTTGAAAATGCACCTTATTGCAATGTACAGAATAAATCAAGTGAACCCTCACGATCTGTTTATCTGTCTCTTTTCCTTCATTTGCTTGGTTGTGGGAGTGACTTGCTCCTTTCCGAGTTACTCAGCCTTACAATAATAACCACTGGCAAATACAATTATTAAAGGATAATTATGAACCGGTATTTCTCTTTCAGTGGGAATCTTCTTTCCTGATTTGGCCAGAGTGATACTCTCATGTTTCATCCTTTTTGGTTTATCCCATTTCTTTTTTACCCTGCTTGTGCACTGATGAACCAGTACACTGAGTACAAGTTCAGGGACCCAAGAATCAAAGGAGATGTATCAAACAAAATATGCAACAAGAGCTGGGCCAGGAGGTCACCTTTGAATCAGACAGTGGATTTTAAAGTCTCTTGGCCAAATTTTATGCCTGCAAGGCAGAAAACAAGGAGAGATGTGACTGCCAAGAATGGAGTGGTTCCATACTTATGACAGTGAAATGGCAAGTATGCCCTATGCATTTTCATAATTTTATTACAAATGTAAAGAGACGCCTTGGAATGTGCTTGGCCAAAGCTGTGGGATGTAGTGGTGCAACACAAGGCTTTTTGTACTCGTTTACAGATGATTTTTTGTCTGAAGTCACCACCCTCAATCACACCCTTTTCTCTGTAATGGTTTCTTAAAATAACTGGAGTTAACACCCTGTTACTGCTTTGGGTTAGTCCCATTCTTAACAAAGTGTGCTTTCACCTGCTAATACACTTGGGCTTGTTTCCTCATCCATCTTCTCCTTTTTTTTTTTTTTTTTTCCTTTTTGCCATTAGGAATTAATGAGTGTAGTGGACTTCCTTCAGAATCTTGTGTTTATTTGGGGGGAAGTGGACTGTGATTTTATTGGAAATTATTAGTATCATTCACATGGTTTGTACTCTCTGAAAGCACCAGACATGAAAAAGACTTTTGTACTTTCTGCTTTTGAAAAATCATTGTTTCTGGCAAGGCCATTTAGTATTTTCCAGGCTGTGAACTGGTATCACTCACTGGTGAAGCACAGAAAAGGCTACATCCGGACATGCCAGAAGATACTGAGAAATGATAAGACAATTTTCTAGGGGCAACCACAGTGTCTGTGACATATGTTGTCCTTTTGGCTTTGTACATTTATTTAAAAGTTGATGAATAGGCTGGATTCAAGTGGACTTTCCATGTGTTGCAGAACAGGTGGTTTAGTTTTCATTTTCAGGAATTTTGATGGGGTTTTAATGAAATCTGCATTGCATATTTAAAGCCAGTAAAAAATAAATCCTCAGAAATAAAGCGTTCAAGATCTACAAACCACACAGCTCTATAGTTGTCTGTAGCTGACCACAGTCTTACTGCTGACAACCTACAAATCATGTTACATTGAGCAGATTCATCACATCTCATACACACAGCAAGAAACTCCAACTGATCACCTCCTAGACCTCATCCTTCTGTAGCTGAGCCTGTAAATAGCCCACGTGCTGGCAAGAGAGAAACAGACATTTTTACCTCTGCGCCACATACAGCTGGTTTCTGGCAAGTCTTGCCCCATGGGAGGAGCTTCACCCCAGACAGACCCTCATCACAATGTGTTGCAGGACTTGCCTTGTCACACTTTTCTTCTGTGTCCTGGAGACAAAGACACCTGAGAAGGGCCACGACCTCTCCTGGGAGGTCTCACCCTCACATAGATCTATAGGTCTTCAGTATCTCAAAACAAATGAAAGAAAACATTAATGAATGAATGACAACTGAAAGGGAGATTTGTTTCTGTATACCTTAAGACCCAAATCAATTTCAGCCCAGAATTAGACATAGGAAGGTTCTTAAGTTGGCCAAAACTGTGTTGTAGGATGATCTAAATTGCTCAAATCACAGAAAGTCCTTCCAGCTCCAGTTTGCCTTCTCCCATGGTAACCTGACAAATTTCAGCTGAATTTTGAGAAAAAAACAGTTCAGTTCCCTTGCTTTCAGCTCACAGGCTACATCTAAGTCCTGTGGTTTTCCCACTGCATCTCCACAGGTAAAACTGGGAAACAGGGGGAAATGTTGCTTTGTGGTTTACAAGTACACACCAGTGTTTACAGTGTGTGTGTCAAGGCAGAAGGTGTTGATTGGATGTTCTTTGCATTCCTGGACCAAATGACACTGGTGACTGAGGAATTTTTTCTTGTGACTGGGACTGAAGCTGTTGACACGTGATTTCTTAGACTTCTAGTTTCCTGTCTTGTTCCTTCAATGTTGTAACACATTTTTCTTGTGCCTTGACAAACTCTGACATACCCTGGTCTTGCCCAACCAAAATGCTGCAAAAATATCCCCCTAATACTCCATCTATTCACCCAATGATTCTTTCTTTGCAGCTCTTCACCTTCTCTCTTTGTAACATGTACCAGACAGCATCTTCTGGTTTGTACTGCACAAGGCTTTGCAGGTCCTCATATACTCTTAGCATTCACAGATCAGTTCCCACCTCCAACTCACCAAAGTACCACACAAAATCACAGAATGGTAGGGGTTGTAAGGGACCTCTGGAGATCATCTAGTCCAACCCCCCCTGCCAGAGCAGGTTCACCTAGAGAAGGTTGCACAGGAACACATCCAGGCAGGTTTTGAGTAGCTCCAGAGACAGAGACTCCACCATCTCTCTGAGCCTCCTGTTCCAGTGCTCCATCATCCTCAAAGTAAAGAAGTTCCTCCTCATGTTTAGATGGAACTTCCTGTACAGACATTTGTGTCCATTACCCCTTATCCTGCCACTGGGCACCGATGAAAGAAAGACTGGTCCTATCATCTTGACACCCACCCTTTAAGTATTTATAAGCATTGATAAGCTTATATCTCAGCCCTTCTCAGTCTTCTCCAGACTAAAAAGACACAAATCCCTCAGCCTTTCCTCATAACAGAGATGTTCCAGTCCTTTAATTGTCTTTATAGCTTTTTGCTGTACCCTTTTCAGCAGTTCCCTGTCCTTCTTGAACTAGGGAGCCCAGAACTGGACACAATGCTCCATATGGCAGGTCACACAGGAATGCATCCAGGCATATTTTGAAAGTCTCTGGAGAAGGAAATTCCACAACCTCTCTGGGCAGCCTGTTCCAGGCTCTGTCACCCTCACAGTAAAGATGTAAGGTGTTAAGGTGGAACTTCCTGTGTTCCAGTTTGTGACCCTCTTGTCCTATCACAGGACACAACTGAAAAGAGACTGGCCCCTTCTACTCAACACCCACCCTGCAGTTGCTTGTAAACATTACTAAGATCCCCTCTCAGTCTTCTCTTCTCCAGGCTAAACAGCCCCAGGGCTCTCAGTCTTTCCTCATAAGAGAGATGTTCCAGTCCCTTCATCATCTTTGTAGCCTCCATTGGACTCTCTCTGATATTTCCCTGTCCCTCTTGAACTGGGGAGCCCAGAACTGAACATGATACTCCAGATGTGGTCTCACTAGTGCAGAGTAGAGGGGGAGGAGAACCTCCCTCGACCTGCTGGCCACACTCTTCTTTATGTACCCCAGGAGACCATTGGCCTTCCTGGCCACAAGGGCACATTGCTGTCCCATGGGTAGCTTATTGTCTGCATATCTTTGTATACCTTTGTATAGCTTTATTTCAGAATGTGCCTTAATATCTTGTGCACTACTCAAATCAGAGCCCCATGGCTGCAACTCATCTGGTCATGTGGTAGCACCTCTAATAAAAAAAAAAAAAGAAAAAAATTACTTCTGGATTTTCCATTACACACTCACATCTTTTCACAGTTCTGGGATGGAGATGATCGACTTTTTAGCTAGGGTACATTAAAATCTGTGGTTTCTTTTCTAACAGTTTCATTGTGTGCATCTCTGCTCCCAACAGCAACGATGATTTGCCCTTCTCAATATCCTTGCTGGAAACTTTGGCCATTTAGGACAAAACGTAAAGAAGGACTTTGTAACCAAACATCCAACTTCAGTTGAGTAAAGGCCTTTGCATTCAGAGCAGTGGTGTTAATCCTCTTCCAGACTTATTGGAGATGCATTAGCTCAGACACCACCTGACCAAAAGACCTCCACCTTCCCATTAGCACCCAGGACCCAGTTACACCAGGAGCATTCAGAAAACTAACACAAACTATGAGTGCTAAGTTCAGATGATGTTGGCTGGGCTTTTCAGAGCAGCAACTGAACCCTAAGAACCCCTCTGCCAATCTCACTGCCCTTGTCACAGAGCAAGTGCCATGTTGCCTCCCTCTTGCTCTCCTTTTTTACATGGGAATCTTGCCCTCCTCTGAACCTAGGGTCTCTACTTAAATAGATGGATGTAAAGTGACAGGCATTCTGCTGTCTCAAGAACATTCCCAGCAAGTCACACACCAGTGCTTTAAGAAGGGTCTAGGATGAGGTTTTATATATAAGAAACTTCAAATATACTATGTAGGGGACCCTTATCAAATTCAGAA
>JANHGN010013618.1:165653-183739 GCA_024605025.1 Megaceryle maxima | reverse complement strand
TATCAACCACTCATTTAATTTTCTCTTCCCCCCAAATATTAGTTTTCTAAGTCTTCATCCCCCGTGCACTGCTAAAGCAGCCTCTGTTTCAGTGCATTCACAAAGGATAGGAAAGTTGTTGAAGTGGCAGATTTTGGGGATACAGCATTTCAAGCTCACAATCAGGGCATGTGAGTTCCTTTTAGAAGTTAGGAGTATGCACATCCCTTAAAGGAGATAATACAAAGAGTGACTAGATTTCCTTTACATAATATATTTTAATTTACTCCTGTGATGGTTTAGATGAGGTAAAAGTATCTTAAAATGCTTCTGAAAGTCCATTTGCCAACCTCACAGAGTTCAAACCACTTTCCTTTAATAAACTGGTTATTGCTCTTCTTTAAATGTCATTATATTTAACATTTCTGCTTTGTTTCCTGTAGCATTAATCTCAGTTATTGACAGTCAGCAACCATACTCAAGATAAAAGGAATTTTCTTGCCATGATTTAATGCATTTCACATCCTGATAATTCTTTTCTCCATTCCTGCTGCTTTAAACAAAACTAGCTAGAAGCACCATTTCTGCCTTTACTTACAGCTGCCGGCTGACAAAACAGAAGCACATCCCAGGGGCAGTTTATTATGTTATCCATCTCCAGTTATTTTTAAGACGATTAATGGTTGTTCACTAGAACTATATAATGACTACAGAAGTTCTTTGATATTGCTAAACAACAACAATCTCCCCAGTTCCTAAAAGCCCACTGAGTAGACATGACTATGCAAACTGTTGTAAAATTGCTTACAGACAAATCCTTAATAAAGGGCTACAAAAGAACCACTGATTTCCATTTTATCTTACTTGCATTTGGCTATTTCTTATTTGTTTAAAGGAGGGACTTTTAAGTGATGCCTGCAACCACTAAAGCACTCTTTAATGAATCCTAACTAACACATTCAAAGGCCCACAATTTGCTACTGTGGGCTCTTTGAGCTTCCATTCCTTCTTTGCTCCTTGTATCATCTCAGATCACAGTAGATCAGTACACAAAGAGCAGAGTTTTATGAAATCTCTTAAAAATTCTCAAAATACAGCTCCATGTTCATATTTATAGTGCAAAAGCTTCCCATCACTCCCCCCTTCATGACCTGGCAGCAGTGCAGATAACACTGAAGAGGAGGGACCAGATCTCATTTCTCCCTGCAAGTTCCACAGCCTCTAACCTTCTGTTCCCTTGCCCACCTCCTCAGCAGTCCCTCTGCTTTCACCTCTGATGTTAAGCAAGGTGCCAGAGCTATTTGTATAGATGGGCAGCCTGAGGTGCAGGTTCTGTATAGGAAAGTGAGACGTTTGCAGTCGCACACTGCACACCTGCTGGGATGTGCAGCCGACTGTTCGAGTACCTTGTTTAGATGAAGGGGATGGTGTAGCAGAGACAAGCAGAGGCTAAGTCATACCACAGAGAAGATGTGCACCAGACAGCACTGCACCAAGGAAAAAACCCCCAAATGGTTCCCACTCCAAACAGTCTATTTTTGTAACACAAGAGGTAGATACCAACAGATGGGGAAGGAGGAGGGAATGAGAAGACACTCCGATCAGATCATCAGCACCCAAAGTGTTGTCAAGACTTTGGGAGGCAACCTGCCAAAGACAAACTTTAATGAGATTTTTAAGGGGGTGGATGCTCATTAATTTTATGACAAAACATCTAAACATTAAGGGTTTACAAACCCGGTTCAGTGCAGTGAAGAAAATGCCGTTCCACTGACTAGGAAGAACAGGATGGCCCCTCTGAATTGGCACCAAGCAATGGCTGCTGTCTTAACAGTGCAGGGGGTTACCACAACTCTGCAACCTGCAACCCAACCCCCAGATGCCTGTGCTGGCCTCCAAAGGACTCCAAACAACACTGATACCTCCTCACCCTCGCGTCCAAGACTCCTCTGGGAGGAAAACAAATACACAGGCCAGGAGGGAACTGCAGAGCTACCCTGGTTTCTCAAGTGTATCACAGACTGATCCCTGCCTTTTTATTCCTGCTGCTGTTCTACAAGCCAGTTCAAACAGCTCCAGGGAGGATACTGTTCTTTGTCATGTGATTTTGGGAGTCAAATTTTCCAGATATAACCTTGCCTTGGACACCAACTCCCAGTTTGAAAGCGGTGCTTCCAAACTTACAAACTTCATTCCCTTCAAACTGTAAATGCCTAGATCTCTCTTAGAAAGAGACGTGAAGTTTGTTTTATTTTTACAGAAAAGTTTCCCACTAGGCTTTCAGAAGATCAGGACTTCCTAGAATCTGAGGTCCTTCAAAAATGTAAGCTGTTGATGTACAATAGGAATAAACGCTAAGTTGTTTTTTTCTTTCAGCTGCAATTTTCAAACATGATCAAAAGAACTCTTCTTATAAATCCAAAGCGATAGCTAATTGTTTTTTGTTGTTTTTTTTTTTCCCTGTCCAATACAAGGTCATGACTACACACAAAGAAGCAAGATAGATTTGGGGCACTGTTTGCTTAAGGGCTAATTCTTATTCCAAATAATGATTAACAGGAGATCAAAAAAGGGTGATGTTGAATAAAGCAATTAAATGATAAAATACAAATGGAAAATGAAAGGAATTTGTAGTTAAATGAACATACATCAAGTGACCAATGGTTTCAGGGGATTAGACTCTCATGGTAATAATTACATATTAATGTAATCAGTAACAGCATATATTCGTTATTCTGTTGAAATTAAATAGCAGCACACACCATTCTGCATCACAATGGACACTCAGTTCAGCTAAATCAAACTATGATGAATCTTGGTGCCACTGCATGTCCATTTAGAAGTCTGTTTTGCTGCCCTTAACAGTATTTTCGAGCCCAAATGAGATCAAATGTGGCTTGACCTAAGAATTTTGCAACTTGGAAAAAACGATACTTGTTAGACTTAGACACAGATACTCTCTTGTCACGCAAATTAATTCCTTTTCAAGCATACAGGACAGACAAGTTTACACAGCGTGGCTCAGAGTAAGCAGCTCAGTCTTAGGTTCCTAAGGTTTTCAGTTTAAGATAACAGAAGTGCCCTGGGATTTGCTTTGAGAAGCCTGTTCCACAGCAGTACTAATCAGAACGTAGTGCAGTTGTGAAACCATGGATTAACTTGGTGTACTCTGTGGCTGACACTTTCAATTCTAGATTGACCACAAGCAGAGGGCTGTTTTCTTCCTTAACTAAAGATATACTGCATCCTTACCATGCTGTTCATTCATCCTCTTGACAGGTATGCTCTAGTAAGAAGTGATGCAGTCAGCTCAGCTGTATATGTTTCACTGGCAACTCCTTCAGGGAGACATCCACACACACAGATCCAAACTTCACTGGACCTCACAACCTAAATAAATAAGTTTGGATGTTAGATGTTTAAAAGGGGGGGAAAAAAAAAAAGTGCTCCAGAAAGTGCTATAAATGGTTCCTTAGACAAACTCAGCCATCTTGTGTCAGAAAAGTACAGGGGACATCTTTGAACTTGTCTTTGGAAGGAGATCAAACTATAATGCCGTGACTATGTGAAATTGCAAATGAACACCAAAAATATTCCCATTTGACCTGGACAGAAGCTGGTCTTGAATATGGCATTTCATCCTGCTTAGAGACTAGAAGCAATGGTCCGTATGTGGTATGAGACTTGAAATACATCAGCATCAGAGGCAAAATAGGATAGTTCAAAAATGCTTCTCAGTGCCCTACGTTCCCACCTCCCACTGATCGACGCTTCTTGATATAAACTCCATCTCACGTGCCTCTGGTTACTCTGTAGTGCATGGCAGAGTCAAACATTCAAACATCGAAGAGAACCCAGCCTAGAAGAGTGAGAGCATCAGCCAGGTGCCAACTACAGCTCTTCTGAGAAAAGTTTCTGAACCCATATAGTGTCATCTGATTTTTATTATTATATAATTCCTGCTCCTGTACAAAAAAAGGTTCACTTAAATGTCAAGACTTTCTATCAAAATGCTACTCTCTCAAAAATTTGTGTCACCTCTCTAAGGTGGAGGAAGAGACCAAGATCCTACTCGCACTGTTATTTACATCATTGCCTCCTCAGTCAAAGCAAAGTGTTAATTAAACTCTACTGGAGCTAAGCAGGAGAGTCCAGAAAGCTACCAAATACTTCTCATCTGAATGGAAGCAACATTCAGATGCTGACAGGACCACGGCCTGAACTTGGGAGTAAACACAGAGAAGCTACAAATAGCTTGAGGTACAACAGAGTAAGCAACTCAAAGGCAAACTGGATCAAACCCCTTCTCATTCATTGTAATAGAAAACAAACAAAAAAGATACGCAATAGTAAAAGGTAGAAACAGTGGCAGTGGGTTCCTGCTTCTATCTGCTGTCAGCAGAAAGAGGCTGAAGCAGGAGTACGGCAATGAACAGCAGCAGAGGCAGAAGAAGTGGCAGTGAGGAAAAGGAGGCAGCAACTTTTCTAGCAGACAACAGTTGTACAAGAAAGGCTCTCTTACTCAAATCCAAAACGTTTCCCTTACTTTTCATGCAAGAGCACCATCAAATATATATAAAAAATATATACACATAAAAAAAGCATAATTTTCATTCTTCTTATGTTCTGTGACATTCTGCCCTGTTCCTGGCACTTGTTCGCTCATCAAAGCAGACTGGGGCATGACTCTGATGCATCATTATAAAGGACAATATCAACTGAGTACAAAAATGTCACCAGCACAAGACATCTCCCCTCCTCTCTCTTCTTGATCAAATGACAACTGGACTGGAGGCTTTTTTTGTTCATCAAATAGGGTCAAGAGAAGGGAAATTGTAGAGGTAATCCAGCACATCAGTAAAAGTCACTTTTAAACAGCATAATGTAACACAGTAGAGTTACAAAGCAGCGCAGTTTGGGGGAAAGACTGGGGAGTGTGGCAGAGGAGCGGGAGATGAACTAAGTGCTGGCAATGCAGGTAGGTAACTCGTGGTGTCATTTCCTCACACAGAATCTCATCTCCCTCCCCTACAGACTGAACAACGCACGTCATCTCACCTTTTAGCTTCCCCCTTCTCATTTGCTCCTCCCCAGCCCTGCAGAGAGAGAAGCAGATTCCTGAAACTGCTCTTGGTGCTTACAAATCCCACTGCAACTTCTGTTTTCTGTCCCTTCTTTACTCTTTCCTTGCAGTTCCTTTCAGATGTTTTTGGCCTTTTCTGTAGCCTCTCGTCTTAGAACATAAGCATGATTCAGTCATTCCCATTTTAAAGCACCTGACCTTCAACTATACTTTGGTCTTCTATTTCAGCTCCTCTCTAATATACTTCTTTCTTACTATTTCTATCCCTTGCTTGGCATTTCTCTGAATTTGTTCTAACCAAGATGAATGACTTCATCTTACTCAAGTCTAAGAAACACCACTCTGTTCCTGCTGCCCTGTCCAACACTTCCATCATACGTGACCATGCTGATACTCTCGAAATGTCATCCTTTCTCAATCCTTCTGCTCCTCTCGCTTTTTCGGGTAATTCTTTGACATTATCTTGGGTGGATTATCCTCACAGATTCTGGCATGGCTCCATCAACACGATGACTTTGGTGTTCATTTTTTCCTCCCATAGCACTTTCCCAGCTGCAAGCTCACAGTTTTTTAGCAGAGAGAGAGGGGAGCTGAGTCAGAGATCCACTCCTCCGCTCTTTGGTTCAACAAAAGAAATTTATACGCATTCAGAAGTCTTTGCCCAACTTTGACTCTCTTGTCTGAACACTCTGTCGTAAGTTCTTCAACTCAGCACAGGGTGATTATATTCAGAAAAACAAAACAAGGCTCTCAACTATAGCTAGATGGTATACTGGTAACTTTACACGAATTACAAAAATACCAACAAAAACTTGCTGATGTGATTCAATACCTGAGGGATAGCAAAGTTTCAAAGATTTGGAGCGCTGCTTCCTGCTATGAATAACAGCTTGGGGGAGGGTGCAAGGAAGGACTATTCCCAACTATTTAACACCTCAAATGTAGTCATAACAGCAGACAAAATGAAATAGTGTCTCAATGTACCATTTGCTGTGCATCGCAAGAGAAAAATCATTCAACAAAGTCTTCCTTGCTTTACCGTCACTTTAATAGCAAACACAGCTTCAGAAAAAAACAATCACTTTCATTTTTGTAGAAAACAAGGCAAGTTTTAAGATTGGCAAACAGGAAGAAAAAAAAGTCTTTCAGTGGCTTTAACTGAAAAAGCATAAAAGCAACATAACAGAGTTAAAAACTGCTCAGGCTATGAAACCTCCTACGACGAGTGTCACATCCTCACCTAGAATAGAAGGCATCAGTTCTGGGGGATGAAGCCATGAAATCACTGACGTCTAATTCCTATCTAACAGCCATGGAGTGATGGAAAAATTAAAGACACAACTTCTCTGACTCTGCAAAGTAGAGGAGGTTCTCTTCATTAGATGTTTGTACTTTTGTTTAGCTCTCCTGTATCAAAAACGGGATGAGAAACATTTTGTAGAGCTATCAAGATCTGCAGCAACAGAAAAACCTTGTAATCCACTTACCAAGCTTATCAGAGTAAATGGATTAATGGAACTGCATCGCTCAGTGTTCTAAGAAGCACCAAGAACAACTACGAAGTCCAGAATTGTAGGGTAATAGCCCCAGAAAAGCAGGCTGTAACTCTAAATTCATTCACAGCAAGGTCCTGGCCAGCTATCACTGGGAAAGTTGTTCTTCAGAGGGCTTGCCAGAGTTCAGTGTATAGGACAAAAATACCAACCATCTGCTTCTTTTGTACAATGAAATGGTCATCCCAGTTTCTCTAACAGACAGAATGCAAGGCCAGTACAGAGCCACAAAACGTGGCCCATCAGACTCCAATCTGAGGGTGCTCCTTCACAGTTTTACCTGGGAACACCACAGTTACCTTGGGGATTTCACACTGGCAGAACAAGCCTCTTCAGCAGACTCACCAGCACAACTCAAGCAGCTAAACACAAGCTCGTGGGAGCTGCACTTTAGCTATTTAAATGTTCACAACAAACCAAGGGAAAGGATAAATAATTTGTTGATTTTTATTTACCCTTGCTAGTGCTACAAATGGCAGTCACTCCAAACTTGGAAACTTTTCTCACAGGGAAGAATAAAAAAATTAAAATAATAATAATAATAATAATAAAAAATAATAAAAAAATAATCAGACCAAGTTCATCACTGATATAAGAACACTTCTGACTTGCATCTTGGTCATCAAATCTAATGGACACTTTCCCAACAGTGCAAAAAAGAAGGAGATCAAGGTCAAAAGCTCATGACAACTTTCCAGATAGCTGCTTAGCAAAGGAAAAGGGAAGAAGGATTGACCTTCACTGAGGCAGGAGCCTCGCACTTGTCTTCAGCAAAGCACAGCTGGGGACTACGTGCTTAAAACATCACCAAATTTAGCCAGAGACTGAAGACAGCTTAGAGTTTGCAGTACTTTTCCTACCTTGATGAACTTCAAAGCAGAGTCAAGCTTTTGGCCCCCACCTAACAAAGTAAGTGGGTTTGGTTAACAGCACAACTTCATTTTCCTCTAAAATCTACCCAAAATACTACATGTTTTCTTGCCAATGTGAATATTATGAAAAATAAAAAACTTTGGCCTGGGATCAACAATACTCCAGACCTGAAATAAGCCAGGAAGATAGGTGAGAGAACTTAAAAGCCAAACTACTGACTTAGTTCAGCAACACAACAAAATATCTTGGTATCTTTTATGACACATGTAATTGTTACTCAGATTATATGAAACACTAAAGTAATTTATAACAATCACTGATTCATTCAATTTCTTTTAGATTCAATGCTTAAGAACATGAGAGGTTTGAAAGTGATGCTACCATCAAGATTTAGGCTACTTTAGGAACTTGTTTTGCTAGAGAGTTAAGAGCTATGTAAGCCTACACATTCAACAGAACCCCCCCCAAGAAAAGCCTGCATGCAGACTCTGAACAGAGTTTAACAAAGCCTGAATGAAGCCTGGAGCTGTCACCCAGACTCCCATGCTGAACTGCATCCATTACTGTGCAGTACCATAGCCACAATCTAAGAATTCATCCAAAGAAGCTGCCTGAGGGATTTGTGTCAATCATCACTTCCTTCCTTTTCCAATGCTATGACTCCAAGAGAGAGGACCTCTTCTATGAAGGAACTTAAGCTGTATCTGTGACACTTCTGCTGACAGCTCCCTCCTGTTCCCATTTCAAGAATAAAGTATGTTTAACTGTATTCATGAAAGCTGAGCTAGAGTCAGTCCACTCTTATTTTCTTCTCCCCCTTGGTCTGCTGGCAGCTGACTTGAACCTCTCAGAATGTTGCAGGTGCAATGGAAGCTGAGTGCAGGTCTCTCAACACAACACTCAATGACTGGACTGTAAAAAGCTGAGAGGAAGATGTACCCTCTTGGACTTCTTTTTCACTGTTGGGCTGCATGCACTGTTAAGACAAGAAACATGGACTTCCAACATTCCCTGAGATAGCCATAAGCCTACTCAGGGTGTAATCATCAGTACTTTACCTTGCAAATATTCCAGCGACAAAACTAATGCAGGAACAGACCAAATAAAAACATCTCAAGATGGAAATGAATTCTGGTGATTGCATGAGTAATACTCAGTGAAAAACACCTTGTCAGCAACACTCAAGTACTTAAGTAGCTTATCCACATGGGCTAGCCCCCAAAAAAGAGCATCTTAGAAGGGTCAAATTAATAGTTTCTCCACCTATGACACAATTCTAACCTTATAAGGAGCTGTGGAAACTTGCCTAGTCATTAACAGGTCACTGTCATGTACCATAAGCAGCATCTCACATTTTTGCATAGATTAGACCATTTCAGTTGGAAGGGACCTACAACAATCATCTGACCTGACTAAAAGTTCAAGCACAACATTTAGGACACTGTCCAAATGCCTCAAACAGTGTCAGGCTTGGGGCATCGACCACCCACCTGTACCAGTTTTGGGCAATCCTTTAAAAAATAAATGTAAATAAATGCTTCCTAATCTTAACTAAACTCTACAAGCTCGGTACTGCCACAGAGATGTAAATGTTCTGATCTGCTTGCACATCTTAAAGCTTTAAAATGTATTTTCAAAGATACACCTCAAGAAAGAACACCCAAAGTCCAAGAGATGTAAACAGATCATAGAAAATTAAAACAATGCGGGCACAGAGATGCCATGGGGCAGAACACAGCCACGTCTTTACCTGCTTGTGCACAACTTCCTAATAGCAAGAGACCAGCAAGTCAAAAGCATAGTAATGCTTCAGCAGGTGAAGGACTGGAACCTGCCTCTCCCTCTCTGTACATAAACACGCATGCCTTACACAAAAATGAAGGACAATTTAAACACCAAAGATGCACGATGTTCTGAAAGCCATCTGAGCCCTCTAGTGATGGAGAAAATTAGTGAACTGCCCACTCTGCTCCTTTAAGTAAGAAAATGTTTCTCGTTACACTTAAAGATGAAGTGATGATAACACTTCACTGCCTCCTTAAGCAAGTGACATCCTCACATTTTTCCATATACTAAAACCCAAGCTAACAATGCAGATGAGCCATGCACAGCTACAGTAGAATGCATTAATCCCCCCATTTTATTTTGATCTTAGACACTGACTCTTTTCTGGGGAGTGTTAGGACCCTATTACTACACTAATCATTGAAATGCACTAACTGTTTATGAATCTCTAACTCTTTTCCAGTGATAGTCTGTGTCATCTCACATGACTGAACTAAAATTTTTTGAAAGGAACAAATTAAATGAAGATGGGAGCTGTCCACACAGACTTAATCTGTGTTAACTGTTTTTAACAGATAATCTTTTCTTCTGACCCTGTTTTCCAGTTTGTATTATTGACCTCATGCTTCTACTACTGACCTCAGTAAAAATGAAGCAGATCGGTTACTTTTAAGTGTTTCTGAGCAAAACAACCCTCCCCCCACAAGCTTCTAGCACTCTGCTGCATTACACATCATCTCAGATAAGATCAACATCTGCTAAATTCTGGTCTGTAGGAAAGACTGCTGTTTTAAGCTGGCCCAGCCAGCATTCATGGGCCCAAGGCAACCAAGAACCAGAGGGGCAGAGCCAGACCACCCCCCCCGCCCCCAGCCTGCCCACTGCTGAGTCACAGCGAGCTGCACATGCCACCCAGAGACACCTACACAGCATCCCACAGCACAGTTCCCTCTGCCAGCCTACAGAAAACTGCTCCAAGATGATATTCTAATGCTTTTTAAATGATCTAATTTCTTATGGTATCCACCACACTGTGGTTCTGAGAACCACATTTAATCTCATGTAGAAGTTAAGGCCATGATTTTTCCAAAGGTCTTTTAATGCAGAGAGTCCAGCTCACAAATACTTCCTTCAGAAAACCTGCTCCTTGAAAGCAAGCTTCCAGCTATACCCACTGGTGAAAAGGCCCAGGCTCCATGCCAGGGGAAGAAGGTGCTTTGGTCCACATTCAGGGACCCCTAAGTGCCTCCAAGGTCAGTAATTAGCTGAAAGTTCTTCAGCAACTCAGTTTTGGAGTTAAGCACCTACTGCCAAAGTCAGTACTCCTTTTTATCCATCCCAAAGTGATTAGCAGCTCATATTTGAATAGAAGTCAGAGGACTCCAGCTGCAGAGACTTCAGAAAATCCCCACATGAGACCTCAAAAAAAGCCAAGATACAAATATTTGAGATAAGGGAAAAAACCCCCCACTTTTGGCCCAGCAAACATCCCTAGCAACAACTCAATTAGTACAGGAATAACAAGATTAAGTTTAGACAGACAGATCTATAGCTTCTGCTGATATTTTCAGTTAACTCTCAGAATACAAAGAAACTAAGTGTGGCCAAGAAATGTTTATGAATGCAAGGACACAGACCCTTTGAATTACTTTCCCTTATTTGAAGACTAACCTATGTAACACGGGCTTGGGTTAGATACTGGAAAATAGGTCATTTTGCATTCCTTTTAGAGCACCCTAGAGGACAACTTCGTGTCTGTAAACAAACACTCCTGGCTAGTTCTTGGTGATACTAATAGGAGCCCCCATTAACCACCTGGAAAAAGAGAATGATTACCTGTTTAGACCAGTTAATTAGCAGCACTGTTAATAGAAACAGTTAAATAGCAAGTGCTGAAAACAAAACCAAAAAAGCAAACAAAACCAGAGGGAGGCAGCCAGCACCTGAGGTGGACTGTAAGCTGTGCCTGTTACCACAAAGAGGTACTGCAACCAAATAGGATGTTAAATTAGTTTCTAGAGACTGCAGTGGTGCATGAAATTATTTCTTATGGCGTGCTGCATAGATCCATCCCCTGGGGGAATGCAAACCTCGAAGAGAGATAGCCACAGAAAAAGGCCTGTGCACAGGGGTTGTTCAAATCAAGATGCCTGAAGACACAGGGCATGTGAATTTTGCTAACTACTTTATTCCTGAATCACCAGTTTAAGATATCAGTAGTGGTGGGTTTAAGTTTAGATCAGCTTCCATGAATAATTGTCTGGATTTCTTTCCTGCAGCACAGACTGCACGGCTAGATCTCCAACATATATTAGAACTTTAAATCATTTTCCATATTGCTACTGCATTGATGGGTCAGGCAAAAACGTATTTTTTTCACAGCTATAATGTAGTAACAAAATAAAAGCCCATCGAGAAGAGGAGAACATATTAAACCCACCTCCCAGCAAGCATTATGAATGGGTTTTATGTCATTTTACTGAAGGAAAAACCTGCAGACTCGCCTTGTTCTTGATGCAAGCTGCTCTCCCTGCGTGGGCAATGTACTTAAGGGAGAGTGGGCAGCTGCTTACAGGAACATTCACTGCTGAGAGCGGTACGACCACCACCCCGGCCCCGCAACAGCCCAACCACAACCTGCAACACCAGGGAAAGCTGCGAGGGGTGACTGCAGCGGGAGGCGGTGCAGAGCAATTCAAGCCAGGGGACACAGTGGCTCTGCTCCCCACCCCTCCACAACCTGCAGCCTCACCCACACCCACAGAAGGGCTCTTCCTCACGAGTATTTCTTCCGTGTTCTCTCTACTGTTTGGACTGCAACAAGCTCTCAAACACAAAGCTGGCAAAAGAGAGACAGTGTTTATAGCATGGTAGCACCCCCCCACACACCTTAAAATTAACAAAGTGCAGCTGAGAACGTGGGAGTAGAGGTGTGCTCATGTCTTTGATGGCACTGGCCTATGCTGGAGTTTATGTTCATCTGGATGCCTGTACGGCAACTTCTCCTGCCTGGTACAAATACACCCTTGCCTCTGCCGCTGGTCTGAACCCTTGCTGTGCCAATACTTACTTGTCTACTACTTCTAGTAGTGAGATTGCCAGGCAGTGATTGCCACCACTTTCCTTATTAAAGCTGTTTTCAGCAACGTCATGTACTGTCCTTTTTCACTGCCATTTCCAGATATGAACAAGACTTTTTTGGCACATGTAAGCATAACATCCCAAATAACCAGGTGTGGACAACTATTACTGCTAGGAACGGCTGTCACATTTAACACAAAATATGATTCCTCAAATGAAGCAGGAAGAGACAGTTTAAGCTTTTCTCCTCACAGATTGGACTATGATGGCAGATAACCCAAGACACCCTCCTTTTTTTCTAATTTTCCAATTGAATGGAAGGTTAAAAGTGCCTGCAGGACAGTTGTTGATCAGATTTAAATCAAAGCAGGAAACCAGAGAGATGGAGAGGGAGGACACAGCACAGGTCCATCACACTGGGAGCTCATCAAACTTCAAATTCTTCCCTTAGGTCTCACATAAATTCTATCCGGTTGTTAACTACATGTGGAGTAATGATCCCACCTGTCCTGATGTCATCTCTCTGTGTGGAAATTGTGTTTTCTTAGTGAAGCTAAGGCCACTCCAAGGCAGAAAACATCCAAATGGTTTCTATAGAGGTAGGATAAGTTAGATTGAGAGCAGCCCTAAGGCCAAGCCTAAACAGCAGGTGCTTTGATGCCCCATGATCTTGCATGGCCACGTAAAAGTAGGGCACAGTGGTAGCTGTAAGTTGGGGAGCTGAAGGGGTTCAGTCCAGATGGTCCCTGAGTGAGCAACTTGTTTTAATGGGTTAGGAAACAAGCCAGCAGAGCTTCACCACCCGCTCCCTGTCAGTCAGAAATCGTCCGACAGCAAATAGAGCCCCAGGAAAAAAAAAAAAAAAAGACCAGTAGTTAAACAAAACATGGGAAGAGCAGAAGGCTCCCTGCAGCACCACAGACACACGTGAAGTGCTCTGAAATGTAATGTACATTTCAGAAGGTACATTCAGACTGATGAAGACTAAGGATTTGGCCCATATAGCACTGTTGTTCCAAATCTACAAGAACTCAGAGCTAAAAGGTGAAGTTCAGGATTAAATCCCCCTGTTAATGCAGATAAAGTGATGACTCCAATCACAGGATCATAAAGCAATGAAGTAAAGAGTCACCAGTTACGCTAATCTTTATACATCCTCTTATCTGTTTAGAATGATATAGGAAAACACAACAATCTCCAGCATGGCTAGACCTTGGGAGGCCCTTCACCATTACATTTAATTTAAAAGTTTTATAATGCTAATTAATAAACTCATCCTCTTAATTACACTATATTATTGCAACTGCGATAAACCTCTTGTTTGCAAAGGAAGGTCTAGGAAGATAGCAGTATTAAGTGACAAGCATGCGAGATTAATTTCTAAAATATTCCTTCATGTCTGACAAACTTTTAGACATTAAGCCTGGCTAGGCAACAACTCAGACTGTGCTCAGCTTGGATATTTGCCAGGGAAAGGCTCCCTATTATCCAACAGCCCATTTTCCAAGTTTAAACTAGATGTGATTCAATTCTTCTTTCAGTGAGCCCCAGAAAACTTCTGCTGATCACAGTTGATTAAATAGCTTTGTATATTAAGCACTCTCCTCATATGCATGCTGCCAATAACTTACAGAGAACTAAGAACATGCCATCCTGCCAGGGAACTGAGAAAGTCAGGTTGTAACAGGGCCCAAATCTACCTGCATTTAAACCTATTACAAAACTTCCAGTACAGTGAGAAGGTTTGGACTAATCAGCCTTATATTCACCATGAACACAAAGAATACTGGCACAAAATTATCTGTATTTTACTACTGCTCCCACGGTATCCCAGGAACTCGAGGCTGTTAACACTGGATATCCCATAGCACACACACAGAGTTTAGGTGCTACAGCATAACAAAGCACACTAAATGACTCTGACCCTCAACTATCTCAGAGATATTTTTTGGAAGTTAAGTAACCCGTTGAAGTCACCCCATACACACATAATTCAGAGGACATGAATACATCCCGCTTTTGCTATTGCTGAAGAGGAAATTTTGGAGCCTCTCAGACACATTGCAAAGAAGAGTGGAATGTTTCTAGTGGTAAAACAGCATTTCACAAAAACTTGAAGCCTAATGGCATGCTGCAAGAAAAAGCAGAAAAGCAATTACTGATGTATTTTTAAATGGGAATTTGAGCAAAATTATATGCAGCATATAATACAATGCAACATTAATTATTTTTTTTCATTAGAGCAGGTTGTCCTCTAAGAGGTTTAATTTACAGCAGTTTTGACAGCACAGGGAGTGGGTGCAGTCCTCACTGCAGTCCACAAAATTGGTACTGCTTAGGCTGGTAACGAATATCGAGCGCAGACTTTGTTTACCTTAAAATACTTGCCTAAAAAAGCCTTCTGGGCACAAGCAAATCCTCTACATCTTACATTGCTCTTTGCAAGAATGGGTGAAAATACCTCTCCTTCCATAACCAAGTTGGTATACGCTGGAAGAGCTGACTTCACCCTGAAAAGAGGCCCTTTGCATTTATTTATTTAAAACAACCAACCAAAAACTCGGAAACCAAAAAGAGGAAAGCTGGCAAAATGCAGTGTGATGAAAACCAATGGAAAACACCTCTTTTTACAATTCTGTAAAAAGAAGCAACTGTAACTATTACTCAGAAATGTATGTTGAGACAGAGACATGCTGAGCAAGCTCATGTAACAGGCAATTGTTGGGATTTGGATAGTCCATAAATAACAGGCTCCATTCAAAAACTAGCCCAACATTAGCAGAGACCAAGCAAAGCTTTTCATGCTCCTTCTCCACAGGATGTGTAGACATGAATATCTCAAGAAATCGTGGCTTTTTGTTCTTCATGACAAGCTCTATGCTTCTGAGAGGAGGGTGATAAATTACTTAAAAGCTCAAAGCAGCCAGAGAACCGAAAGATGTAAGATTCTTCAAGATGCTGTGCTAGAGCTTGTGCCAGCAGTTCTTGCCAAACACAAGCACAATTAACCAAAGTGAATCTGCAGAAGTCTGCAGGAAAATAAAAAGTGGGCAGGGAGATAAGGAGACATGAAAAGGCTCATCAGATATCATGTCCAAACTATGAGACAGCACAAAATAGGATGGCCATGTAGCAGAGAGAAGCAAGCAGGATCATTGAGCAAAACAGAACATGAGAAGGTAAACAGATACAGAAACATAGCAATAAAAAAAACCCCAAAACAAACAGGTCGCTGAACATACAGGTATTTTCAAAACCCTGAGGATGTATCACATAGAACACAAGAAAATGAGGCATCTATATGATAGCATAACCAAGAGGAAAGCAAAGCTGTAAGGAGGAGATAACTGACAGGACAACATCAAATGTTGTCCCCTAAGGAGAGCGATGACTTCTTTCCAATACCATTAGGAGAACTCTGGTTTGGTGCTGGCAGGGGGTGGCAGGTTTACTTAGACCACCCTTTGGTAATCCTATCATGGAGCTACATCCATGATATTCAGACAGAAAAAAGGATGAGGAGAGGATGGGGGGAGACAGCTATCTCTATGTCCCTGAGACACTAGTGTAAAGAGAGAAGTTTGCAGAGCTCAGAAGTAATCACTTGGCATAAAGGGGAATAGAATCAAGTGTCAGTATGAAAAAAAGCAAACAAACACACACACAATAAATAATTAAACAAACACCAAAGCCACAGCAGTAAAGAGCCTTCCAGCTAGCAGGAACACAAACTCTCGGAACTGCTGACATCAGGAGTGGCAACACCCAAACATGGGCTTAGGGAAATAGATTAATAGAAAGAGTATTACTATGTTTTAGTAGAAAAGCACAGCATAAAGTAGAAACAGAAGAAATAGAGCAAGTTATATCGTGTCCTTTATTTCACTAAGAACACACAGTTGCACAACAGGCTGCGGTGCTGTTGCACTCATGGCTTTCCCCGGGAGCCCCTCTCCTTTTCCTTCTGGGAAATATCTTTTAAGCCTTCCTCACCTACTCAAAAAGAACCAGAAAGAAACACCAGCGTGCAGTTTGCATTACAAAAGCCAGAATGTGTGTGTCAGGCTTAGCTCTGGCCATCTTCTGCTCCCAAGCAGAGTAGACTGCAGGTGTAGCTGAGCTCCCATGCCACAAAGGCAGTGCATGACCTGCAGGAGCCCTAGGAGGGAGAGCAAGCAGCCTTAGCAAAGCTGGACCTGTTGTCTCCAAACGTTCTGAGACTCCGCTGCACCAGTGTGGACACCCCGCGTTAGCTCCACCCAGTGGCCAGCTAAGCTGGAAGGGCAATGGCACAGGTCGGAGTGGGCTAGACAGCCTGGGGCTATTCCCCAACAAACCTTGGCTGGTGAAAGCCTCCTCCCACAGCGAAGCAAAACAGGTTTTGTTTTTAAGTTCACCGACTGTCTGTGCTAAAAGCTCTGCCTGGTTTTGGTAATGATGCAAATAGTGAACCAGGGTGCAAGGATTCAATTACAACAGACATCTAAATGCCTGTTGTTGCTCCTTCGCTAACCACCTCCTCACTTGTCTGCAGCAAACTAAAGGACATCAGACCAGGGTTTCATTCTGCCAGCACATGCACAAAATAACCTCCCCTGTGCCCCCAGTGCTGCCGCTCAGGCGGCAGCCAAGGTCCAGAGGGCACACATCCCATAAACAGGCTCTTGCCCGCCTTCCTGCTGTGACAGGAGTCCCAGAGGCACAGCACCTCTCATGCTGCCCCTTCCCTCCTGAACCTGGGGAGCCACCACAAGTTCATACTCCAAATGCACAAGATGCCAGCAGCACGGCAAGAAAATACAAGAATAGAGGCCAAAACATAAAAGGCTGTTACAGACTGAGCAAGGCTTGACAGTCTAGAGAAGTAAAGCCAGAAAGTTTCTGAATCTCGAAAGGTAAAGTGAGACTAAGTCACAACATATCATCAAAAAAACCACTGGAAGACCCTAAGCCCATTTGTTCTGAATCTGAGATGAAGCAGTATACCCTAGGAGCTTCCCTGAGAAGGAGCAGGAGCCGTTTTTTTGAATGCAAGCAGCATGCCCCTGCCCCTTGTACATCTTGGAAAGCCAAGTAGAAGGCCACTAGTGTCTTCAGCCCAAAGCCAGCAACAAAATCAGCAATAGACAAACCTACATGGAGTGGCAGACTGCAGAGGGAAAGACAGGCACATCTACATGGACCTCCTCTTCTCCTACCCTTGAGTCTCCTTCATTTATGAAGGACAGTATTTTCAAAGCAGTGCTATTTTATAAAGCAACTTACCAGAGAGCCTGCACTAATTGGATCACGTCTCTCCAGAGGTTTTCCAACACTGATACAGCGTTAGTGTTCCTCTTAATATCATAATGGAGCATAACCTGCAGTTCTAATGAGAGATCGAGTAAAATATCCATGAAACTACCAGTTTCATCTAGTCCATCACAACACTACCAATACTGTTGGAAGATTTCCCCTTTTTGGCAAAGGAAACGCAACCAAAAAAACAAAACAAAAAAAAAACCCCAAAACAACAACCAAAAAAAAAAAAATCAAGGATTTACTGAGAAACAGAACATAGGTGAAGCAGATAAGGATGAGAGGGGAGAGTACAGCAAATCTTACAGAGTGCTGCTGACTCTCCTCTCTCCAGGGTCACATGGCCCCACCTCCAGCATCCCCTCAACCAGTTATGAGGTTCTCTGCAGACAGGTCACAGAACACCTCTGTCATCCAGCACACAGCTCTGTGAG
>JANHGN010013618.1:144382-165553 GCA_024605025.1 Megaceryle maxima | reverse complement strand
ATCCCCTCAACCAGTTATGAGGTTCTCTGCAGACAGGTCACAGAACACCTCTGTCATCCAGCACACAGCTCTGTGAGCTCCCGTTATCCAGAGGCAACATTTTTGATCTCACCAGCTTTGCCCATTTTACAGAAATGAGAAAGAGTAGGTCACATTCTGTAACTAGATGCAGTTCTGCAGTAGCTTCATTGGTCAATTTTATCTTCGGAATTATAAATCAGAGCGACAGACGAACAGACTGGGAAATCTTCCACTTTCATCAAAGGAAAAAAAACCAAAACATGGACTACTCAGCACTGGCTGCTCTCAGAAGCCAGAACTATAAAAGCGCTACCAGCAGCACTGAGGATGATTTGAGTATTCTTTGTATGGTAAGCAATTGCAGCAGAGAACACTTTGCTGGTGTTTCTAGGGCCAGCCAGCTTCTCAGTAACCAATAAATTAAAATGTCCTTTCTGACAGTCACTGCACAGACTTCTCAGCAGGGGAAGGTTTGTTTGCTTAAACTGAATTTATTTCTTAGACTCACTGGGGAAGGAGAAAACTTCTAGCTTTAAATGTACTATACAGCATTCTGGGAAATATACTGACTGGCAGAAATGCATTATGGTCACTTTTCCTCCACCATTTCTTGCAGGTGTCTTCAGGTCTACAAACATTTTATCACACCTTCCTGGGGCTCAGAAAAGGAGAACGTTATTCCAAACCACATTGCTTCATTAGCTATAAGCAAGTCTTTCTAGCATGCAAGTTAGCTTGAGAAAGCCAGTATTACCTGTGCCTGTATATTCCAAAGGGACATTTTGGCACTTGCTGGACAAATATGTTACAAGTTTAAAAAACAAAATCACCACCGCTTTTTAATAAAGCCATTCCTCATCATTTATGTGCTAGAGCAGTACTTGGCAGTAAATTGGTACAAATAGGTCTCTGATTTTCTTGAGTTTATTCTTACAGAACTACCAGAATGCTTGAAGCAAACAAAAACTACTGCACCAGCTAAGAAAGCTCTGCTTGAGTTAGAAAGGGATTGTGGGTCATGCAGTCACCACAGGGCTTCTTTTCACAGGGTTCAGCAAGGGTGCATAATGAATGAGCCACCAAAGTGCCATCACGCTGAGCACTGCACAGAGCCTCCAGTGAACAGGAGGTCCACCAGGCAAAAAGATGTATTTCTGCTCACTCACAGCCCTACAGTGCTTTCGGTAAAAACAGGTTTTAAACAATCTTAATTTCATTTTCAATTTGATACCGGGGGAATACCTGCATGTCAAGTGATCAAGATATTGGAATACTCCACGGGAAGTTTACCTTCAGTCTACACTCAAGCCAAACGGTCAGTCTCTTTGGGCAAGATTCCCCTAATCTAATACAGGCACATAAAAATTTGTTGCCTACGTATAAACTAGTCACATTAGGCTATCTTAAAATCAAGAGAGAGAAACAGGCTTCTTCAGAGGGAAATTCATCTTAGACACATCCAAGTTAAATTTTATCTATGAACCTGGGCTTTAGATTCACATTATTTCACAAGTATGTTTTTTCCCCACACTCAGAATAAAACCAAACAAACACTCAGAAACTGGTTATGGGCAGAGGTGAAAGAAGAGAGACATAACATTAGAAGGTAGCAATTTTTAAGAAGGTGATGATTTTGAGTCAAGTATCTTCTTGAAACTCATACAGCACTTTGGTCAAAATGATTTAACAACACTGCAAGGAGCTTAACCTTCTTGAGCAAAGAGAAGATGGAGAGTGACTCATCATTTAGCACCAATTTGAATTAGATTATTCTGCTCTAAACTATTGGTTCCTCACCTTCTGACAAAGCAGCATATTAGTGTTTGGAGGTCACCATACTCTGCATCCCTGTGAAACTTCACCAACAGCAATTCTAAAACAGTATTTCCCTACATGACTGCAAATGGCTTTCATTGCACACTTAAATTATGCGAATTTTCCCTTCATGATGGTTCTTTCGGTTCTCATTCAGAATAAGTAGCATCTGGTGTGGTACTTAGTGGGGGACTGATGTCCTTTTTTAATGAGCACCAGAAGAGACAGTTACACAAAGCATGAGGAAATAGTGATTAACTTTCTGCTGCCTATAGTCTCCCAGAGCTTAGTCATATTTCTTTTAATGGTTATAGACTCAAGCAAACAGAGTTGTGTATTGTTTATGTGATGAGTTCGCCACCTCTTAACCAAGAGAGAAGATGCTTGAAGTTACATTCCAACATAAAATGAGAGGCAGAGAATTGATTAATCACTGGAAAAAGGATGTTATTCAGGAAAAAAAACCAATTTCCAGTGACTCACTGTCACTTGCCGTGCCTAGCCAGGAAAAGTTGGCTGGAATAAAACAGCTACTAAATAAGATCTAAAGCCAGATCAGCCTGAGCAAGCACTGAAGAGGCATAATAACCAGCCTGGCTTCTCAGACTGGGCAGGGGTGTCAAGAGATGCGGACAGCCTTTGTGAAACTCTGCTCTAGTAAGAAGAGCACAAACTTTCCAGGAGAAATGCCCAAGCTTCGTTCACACTTCACACTTTGGTAGCAGGGGCTGCACCCCCCAGCCCAGCAGTTCCACAAACAGCTACTGCTCAAACGTTCACTGTATGGATGGGGCTAGACCACCTCCCACGCACTGGGCTATCATCAGTGTAATCTACAGCAAGTAGACTCCAGAAGAGACACACTCCTAGTTTCAGTCTCATTTGACAAAGCCCGAGATCTCAACCCCCAGGGGCTGCCTCTTAAGTATGTCCAAAAGATTAAGTCTCTCAAAGTCTTTCTTCTCTTCTTACAGAGAGCAAAGAGTGCCTTTACATTTTCAAGAGCATAAACTGTTTACAGGAATGAACAAACGAGCCCAGACTCCTTTGTTCCATAGTACAAGCAGTACCATACCTTGCCACATAACAGAGGCAGAGGATTAGCATCAAACACATACAACACTAATAGCCAACACCTTCAGACTCAAAGAAGAGACTGGCAAAATAACAATGCTGAAATTATATCTTTCACCAGCAGCTAGCTCAAATATTTTAATGTCACATTGCTGTTGCTGCAAAGGAAAACATTTAGAAAGGTGAGAACTAATGAGACCAAAGTTGCATCTGCTCATACCGTACCATTTTATCTCAGCCTTCTGCAATTTCATCCAACTGTAAAGGAAGAATAACTCAAAAATCATGGCTCATTGAATCCGTTACAGAGGAAGGAGAATGAATGGACCCTTCCCCATTCAATCATGACTATTTGCAGAGCAAATTGTGCTGAAATAATGGTTTATCAGATACCTCCAGCTGCCTGAGACCCTGCTGCGCCTATCCACTAAAAAAGGCACCCACCAGCATGTAGCTGATCCAGAAAATCCCTTCCCTGATTCTCCAAAGAGCATCTGCTCTCCTTCCCCTTTGCTTTCTAGTCTGACTCTAATCTTTCTTACTTCAAGATGGCTTGGCCCACCCACGGGGCAGCCTGCTCCAGAAGCAGCTCTATGTGGGGACAAGCCCCAGAGCTCCTCCTCAAGTCCACATTCATCAGGCTGGAGACTCGTGGCAGTGATGCTTTTCCCCACAGTGGCTCTGCCCATCCTTCAGCATTCGCTTTCACAAGCTCCATTCCAGTGGCTGGCAAAGAACATGCTCTTCTGAGTGACTGTTGTTCCATCCGCCTCCTCTATATTTAACACTGTCTGTAGAGTGTTTGCCATTGTACGTGCAGTCTGGAATTTGTGTAACTGTTTCCTTTCTCTCCCACTGATTTATTTTGCTGTTGTCATCTTGTACATTTCTGCTATAAACTTTCACTCTTACCCACAATTTAATATAGGTTTTAAGTTAATGAAGAGTTCAGTTTATAGGCCTTTTTCAGTTACTTAATGACTCCTGTTTACTGGAAAAAAAATGTCAAATGCTTGATGGTTGAACTCTCCTGCACCAAGACTATGAAGCATTTCACTCCTGGCCTATCACACTGGTTTAACAGCTGACATGGACTAAGTGTCAGCACTCAAGTCTGCATCACAGAGTTCACCTACTCAGCTAACTTGTCTGCTTACCTGGTTGTATGACTAGGACCTGTGCTGAACAGAATTACATAATGCATAAGAAGCACCAAAGCACAAGTGGCTTAAATGTCACAACCCCCCAAAAAGCTGCTATGTGAAAACTTTAAAAATAGCAGATAGTAACCACAGACAAAATTTAAATAAATAAAGTCTTTGAGTCATTTATTGCTCTGCAACAGGATCTCTGCCTTTAAAGAGGTCTTCACCAACACACATACCTTGACTTAGGGACCAGAGCTTTCCCGAGCAAGGAAGATATTACACTTTGTTCATACTGCTTCATTTTGTTTTCCTTATTAAATACATGCGAATAAGAAAAGTGCAGAACTGCATTTCCACTGAATGCATCACTGGTTCCATGTAACACCTTGACATCAACGCTAAAGCATTTCTATTTCTTCGTAAAAATAATTATTGAAAGAAAGGTTGTCCTTACAGCTTAAAGAGTGTGTCTTCACTTTATCATGAACTAGAAAAAGCAGTGAAAAAGTCTTTCACCTCCGCCCATAACCAGTTTGACTGTTTGGATTTATTCTGAGTGTGGGGAAAAATTATATTAACCATAGCAAAGCAACTGACAATCACTTCCCGTTGTGGCTTTCAGTACAAGCCTTAATCCACATCTTGTTAGAACAGAAACAGGGTAGTTTCCTTTCACCTGAACACCACTTGTTTCAGCACAACGTGAAGCAGAAAAGCCACTCGGTTTTATGACACGTGACAGACGGATGGATAATTGCTGAAAATAGTCTGTACGGACACGACACGACACCAAAAACCAGCAAAACACAACCTGGAACACAGAAAAGCTTTGGTTTCACACAAGGCCTAGGAAATCTGTTGAAGTGATCCAATTGTACACTCCACACTTGGTTTTAGTTTCTGACGTGCTGGAAAGATGACTCCAGCCATCACATTACAGCAGCACAAAGAGGACTGCACAGCACTGAACGTGACCAGGAGACATGAATTCCTTTGCTGTAGTTGACCTGAGTCCACAAACTCAGGTCACTCTGAAGTACTAACAGAGAGAGAAGCCTTTCTCCATGTCATTAAAAGGGTGATCTCTTCAAACCCCAAAAATCTACCCTTTCAGATTCTAAAAAAAAGTTTTGTCATTAGAAAACTTATGTCTGTCTCCAGCCTCAAGGTGAAAGACTATTTTTAAAATAGAAATGCCGTATTTCACACTGGGGGAAAAAAAAAAAGTTGTTTACTTTCGAAAAACCCTAGAGGAACATGTGATTCATTGGTTGTTTACTTAAGCAAATTTTTAAGCCGCTAGAGATTCATCTATTGCTAATTCAAAAGTTGGCACAATTAATGCAAACGTTTGTTCCAAAGCGGTATAGATTAATGGTAGGAAAGGGAAGGAAGAAAAAAAAAATTAAAGGCTCATGAAGCAGCAAATATTTTCTGATAATCTAACAGACACTCAACTGTCCTTATTTTTGAAGTGTGCTTTATTAACTTTTGAAAGCTGGTAGAAATCATTGCCTTCTTGAAGGTAGCTGGTTTAGACAGAGGGATGGGAAGTGAGAGGTTTGTAGGATAGGAGTAGAATTATAAAACTATTTCTAAATTAAAGAAAAAATAAGTGCACAATAGACTTCTGAGTTGGCTGATAAATTGTACCATTCCTACGAACAAGGACATAACTGTGCATGTTTTTCAGTTTCAGCTTCTGTGAAAGGTAGGGTTTCATCACCGAGTTCAAGTGACCAGGTTTTCCCACTCATAGAAGTTTTCAAACCTTACCACTATTTTGTCTCATGACTTCCTCTCCTAAGGATTCAGCCATCATGACAACTCCTCCACAACGCTGCTGCTGTGAGATATTGCCCATTTGCCTACAAACAAGAATGATTCTACTCTGTGGGTTACAGCAAGGGCACTGAAAACAGTACACCAAACATGCTGTCATGAGGAAGGGCCCCCATAGCCCAGATCCCACCTTCCACATCAGGATCAACCTGTGGCAGGTCGGACATGGCCAGGATACAGCACTGACCAACCCCCTCACAGACAAAGCTCTTTGTGCCTGACACCTTCCCCAACCAACCACTGCCAGTTATATGCCTCTGCTCTTTCGCTACAAGGAAATAAATGCAACTGCCAAAGAAATCCACCTTTTGGTGGTGGTAGTGTTGCCATTTGAGGGAGATACAGGGGAAGCCTTCCTCCCTCCCTCCAGGCCACCAGAGGTGGCTGAATCATTTTCAGGTCAGATGTCCTCCCTAGGCTCAGGGAGCAGCCAACCTATGCAGACATTTGTAATTTTCAAGAAATCTTTTTAAACTTTTATGAAGACCTGCAAGTTCCAACCAAGATTCAAATAAACATGCCATACAAAAAAAAAAGTGAACCAAGACAACAGAGAGCAAAAAAGAAAGTGTTCACTAAAAAAAACCCAAAAACACAAAAAAAAAACCCCAAACACATGAATCAGGAAAGCATCTGAAATAAATTTTGAAGAAGTATAGCTGGCAGTGTTAGGTATCAAGAAGCTTTTTCTCAAGGCATAGAAGAGGACTCAGCCAAGGATGAAGAAAGATCATTTCAGAAAGGAATGAGAAATACAGCCACAGAGGATGGTAAAGCAATTCAAGCATTAAATGAATACTTACATGTTTACAACAGAGATGCCTAAAAATCTGTCAGATGACACTGGCTATATATCTGCTATCATGAAAGAGTTCAGAAGCAGTTAAGGAAAAGCATTAAGCTAACTGGAGCAGCGGAAACGAAGGACAAGACCACTGGTGAGCCTGAGCTATCTGACAGCCCAAGCACACTCAGACTGAACCTGCCAGTTGCATTGAGGCATACGACAGACAGGGACTCAGCCTACTGACTGCAAAATGGCACTTGCAGATGCTGCTCAGCACCAGCACCACTGAAGTAAGAGTGAGGAGACACCTGGCTCTCACATGAATTGATAGCAAAGCTAGATCAGATACTAAATGCAGCAATCCTCCCTCAAAGGAAAAAAACCCCTCCATCTTCAGTTAGTCTGAGCATGCATCCAAACAGAGAAGTGTGCAAGATTCACGTTGATCAGAATAGTACAATTTTAAAATGAAAAATACCAACACTTGCAGGGCACTGTAGGTGTGTTCGTGCAGACAGTGATGCTCCTTAAGAGACTTAAGATAAAGTCTTCTAACATTCTTGTTACCTCCACATTTATCTTGACATGGTCTCAAACAACAGGACTTCAGTATGGAAAACAAGACAAAAAAAGTTTACTATAAAACAAAAAAACAAACAAACAAAAAAATTGACTTTCAGTTCCAACAATCTCCAAGTTCAGAAGGAAAACTGAGCTAATAAGTAATGAATCATTTACTTAATGAATTTAGCTGCCTCCTGTCAACGAATTGTCCGAGAACACCTGCTATTTTTCACACACTCTCCTTATTTGGTACTATTTGCAAAATACCTTTTTCAAATAATTCTGAGATTCTACATTGCTCAGAAGCAGTTCTTTGTGATCATGCAAGATTTAAAAAAATAAAATCTGTAACTTGGTTGTCCAGTTCTCCTAGTGTTGCACAGCAGGTTTTTCATTTCCCAGACTGGACAGCCATTGGTGTCAGAACTGAAGAGGTCTGTGTTTACTGGCTGAAGGTTCAGCTTTCATGCATTTGTCTAAACATGAATTCAAACTTTGTATTTTTCCCCATACATCCCTCACAAAAGTATTTAACAGGTAGCTGACAGAGAATGTAAATCCTAAGGGTATTTTTAAAAAACCAACACATTGAAGCTATCACTTCAGCTGCTTCTATTTACATTTTAGATTGTCTTGGACTGAACGGTTTCTCATCACACAGCATCCTGAAGGTTCAGTACTGAAAGGACAGGTGCTTAATTTTTTTCCCCACCCAACCAGAGTTCCACTCCTGAAGCCACACGATCATTACTGGGAATGATGCCACTTTGGCTACTGCTGAATTGAAAATTACTGTACTAATAACTTTGTAATCTTCCAGTTACATGTATCTATTTCAGTGGAATGGTCATATTCAACAAATGTTATTTATTTAAAAAGTAATTATCAAAACCAAAAATCCACATAGTTCACCTCCAAATGAATGTCTTCACCCCAGAAAGCCTGCAAATATTTCAATGCACTATATAAAGTAGAACTGTGTGGAGGCTGAGAAGCCCACCAGAAAACATCATCTGATGATGCAGACTTTGGACCTGAGGGGATTCATCAGTCATTGTGAAAGCTGTCCCCATGAACCTAACTTTGGGAAGCAGTCCTGTTGAACAGGTATCTCTTCTTTCCTTTTGCTTAGGCTACTAAGAACGAGATGCAGAAAAAAGGGAGGCGGGAAGAGATGCACCAGAAGATTTCAACAAGCAAAAGGTTTGTTAAACCATGCAGGATTCAGCCTGAAGCATCCCCATGTGTTTCACAAAATTTATCCTTCTCTACTCTATTTCAGGAGTAAGGTGTTTCATGTAATCCTCAGATTCACAGAACAACTAAGTATGTGGTTTTTTTATTGTAAGCCATTTCTGTAGACAATTCTTTATGTTGTGGATCTAATCCCATTTACTGTAGTCCATAGGAGAAACTAACTTGGAATTCCAGGCATGTCTCTACAAAAAGTTTCTGTGGCAGTTCACTCCAACTCACGCATTATTTTTATTCCTATGGTGCCCCCTCCTTAGTGCTAAGTTGGAATTTTTTTCTTTCCTTTTTTTTTTTTTTTTTAAATAAGAAGAGACTACTCCTCCTTGTATTTTCAGCCTTCTTATTTCCAACAGAAAGGAGGCAGAAGGGCTCTGCATTTGCTGAGAATGTAAGCTTCAAGTTAGGCACTATTTCTCCAAATTAAAATCTGCTTTGTTAAATATCTAGGCCTCCTCAGCTGATCATGTTTTAAATAGGACTGGCTCCTTTTAAACAAATCACTCAAAAGCCTGGTTCAGAGTTATTTAAAGTGATTGTTATTTTATGGCACCACGAATGCTGCACAATGCAACTGCTGAGCTTAAAAAACACAGAAACTAAAAAGTGGGTACAAGAAACCACCATCTGTCCCTCTAAACAATTATCGTCCTGCCATCTGGCTATACACTAGATAATGTTTTTGCTGTCGGTAATATTTGATTGAAAAAGCTCTCTCTATGGATACCAAGAAGAGGAAACCATTTTAGGAAAAGAAAAAAAATAAATTGCTGATCATTCAAGTTTTCCCTTTTCCCTTAGAAAAGCCTCTCATTGCACTGTTTTCTACCATGGGACAATATGTGAAGGGTACAAAGAAATGATATTGGACCTCTCAATAATGGCAGGCTTTATCTCCATCAATATTCCATTAATTATTAAGTACTTACTATATTTAATATAAAAAGCACATTAAAAAACCAAACCTAAAACCAAATTCAAACTGAGTAAAGGATGAGAGAAAAAGTTTCCTTTGAACTTGCTTTGGACTTCCTTCAATTTGGTTTTGCTCAATTCAAGCACATTCACTCAGTAGATGTCCAGTTTAAGCCCTTCAATGAACCTAGCAGCTGTAGTCCTGCACTGGCAAACCTCTGCAGGGAATGAGCAGGCCAGTAGCTGGGCCAGCTGTCCCATCACAGGAGGGACAGAAAGCAGTGATTCCCTTGCAGATCCATAGACTACTGATGCTACTGATCCCTGTAGTATTTCAGCTCATCCAAAGGGTAATTACGTGGACATAACTGCCAAAAGGACTTCCACTTCCTAGTAATGCCTTTGGAAAAGACACCCTTGAGAAGTCTCTTGCCAGGTCATTAGTTCTTCCCAACACTCTAGGTTTTGCCTTGCACTTTGCAATCTTTGAGATGAAATTTTAATACTGTAATTATGATTCTTAGTCTACAGTATTCTTACAAGATCCACCCTGTAAACTGGATCACCCAAAATCTTTCACCAGGACTCAAAAGCACAAGGAAAGGGTACATTTGTTTTCAGGCTGCTACAACTCCTTCATATCTGACTCCTGCAGAGTCAAATGAACACAACAGCAGCTGCCACAATAACTGAACCAACATCTGTTTAGAGTCTACTGGTAATGAGATTTGTAAAATCCACTGAATGTTTTATTAAATACATCAGCCATATTTCTTGTTGTGGTGGAAAAGGAAGAGGATTACACATTTCATGAAGTTAATATGCTGTTTTTTCCCCTTCTATAACAATTAAATCCCTTAAATTGGGGGGGAGGGGGGGAGTTTCATGATCTAATTCTAGTCTTCTATCACATAAGCAAGTAGCCAAGAGATTTCAGTCAAATTTGGCAATCTTTAATCAGTAAAGACCAGGTGGCAGACCAGAGGCATTTCAAGTCAAGGACATCTGAAAGGCAGGGACAGCTCCTCCAGCCCCTAACAAAATACACTGTCCATTGAGGGTGGGTACAAGTTCACAATGCATTAAAACCCCAAAGGTTCACACCTCCAGCTAGTGCACCTACCACTGTGGTGAAAGGCCAGAAACAGCTCACGTGAAGCGTGCTCTGGAACAAGCAGCAAGTGCAGAAAAATCTCTATTTAGAAAACACACAGTCATTACCAAAATGCTGAGTAAGCACCACTATATTTCTTCCTAAATGGACTCAGGAGTAGCAGATACTCCATGGAATCTTATGGCTATATCACAAAGCTTGTCCTAGCCTGGAAATGAAGAAAACACGAAAGTAGACTCAAATTGAGGGTGGGGAGAAAAAGGACAGAAGACAGCACAAAAAGGGCATGTACCAGCTGGATTTCTCGAGGCGTGTATTTTATTCATAAGTGTAAGCTGGTGAATAATTCAGATGCAGTAGCACGTAGCAGAAGCCAGTTAAAGAACCCTAGAGCAGTCATTCCTGGACTTGGCTCCACCAGTTGTTGCACCGAGTTACTCCAATTCTGCCTTTTGCAAACATTTCTACAGTGGAACAGCTCAGCTGTTTTATTCCAGGTCTGCAAAGTGATGATACTCCTTGGAAGAGTTACTTCCAAAGAATAATTCAGTGTGGCAAAGAAAGCTCTTTGTATACTTTTCAACAAATGTCTTGAAACAGCAGAAGCACATTTTATTAGAAAGAACCATCAGGCTCCAACTGCTTTGCATTCATGGTGCTGAGAAGGGACCAAACAAGACACCAAAGCTGCTGAAGCCAGCCAGTGTGTTGAACCATATGGATCTCATTGACTGCCTTCATCTGTACCCTAATTCTGAACCAACCTGGACCTGAAGCCAAGTACCACTTAGTATGAAGTAGCCTTAACCACTAGAGCTGTCCATGAATCAATGCAAGAGAACATCAGTGCCTTAACCAAGCCATTGCAAAGCAAGCTCCCCTCACCAAAGGCATGAAGTTCTATCTCTATCAGAACTCGGCAAAGAGATTGATGGACTCTCAGGTATGAATGTCTGCAGTAAAACAAGCACTGACACCTAAATTCAGCTAACATTTCCAGGGCAAAGACTGGATTCTAACACACAAACCATGCTGCACTGCTATACTTAGCTTGCTTTATTGATTTGGTGTTACAGGCCAAATCTAGATTCGTTGGAGCACATCACAGCTCTCATGGTCTCTGCACTTGGATTTTGTTTCTATGGAAATTACACAGAGAGGACAGCAAGGTGTTAGCCTGTGCTCAGGTCGTCTTGTACTGGGTTTACACAGCGAGGTTTTGGTAGCAGGAGCTGCATGGGTGGCTTCCCCTGTGTCCAACAGAGCCAGTGCCAGCTGGCTCCAAGACAGACTTGCCAGTCACCAAGGCCAAGCCAACCAGTGATGGTGGCAGCACCTCTGGGATAACTTATATAAGAAGGAGGGGGAAGTCTGCACAACTGCAGCTGAAGAGAGGAGTGAGAATGTGAGAACAACAACTCTGAAGACACCAAGGTGAGTGAAGAAGGTGCAGGGACACACACAGCGTGCTCCAGGCGCCAGAGCACAGATTCCCCTGCAGCCCACAGTGAAGACCATGGTGAAGCAGGATGACACCCTGCAGCTCACGGAGGTCCAACAAGGGAGCAGATATCCACCTGCAGCCTGTGGAGGACCCCATGCTGGAGCAGGTGGATGCCCAAAGGAGGCTGTGACCCCACAGGAAACCCTTGCTGGAGCAGGCTCCTGGCACAACCTGTGGACAGAGGAGCCCATGCTGGAGCAAGTTTTCTGGCAGGACTTGTGCTGGAGCAGTCTGTTCCTGAAGGACTGCACCCCATGGAGGGGACCTACGCTGGAGCAGTTGATGAATTGCTATGGGCCATAGGAAGCACTCACACTGGAGAAGTTAGTGGTAGGACTGGCTCCCATGGGAGGGACTGGGGCAGGGGAAGAGTGTGAGGAGTCCTCCCCTCTGAGGAGGAAGCAGCAGCAGAAATGTATAATGAACTGACCACAACCCCCATTCCCCATCCCCCTGCACTGCTGGGGGGGAAGAGGAGGTAGAGATCTCAGGAGTAAAGTTAAGCTCAAGAAGAAGGGAGGGGTAGGGGGTACGTATTTTAAGATTTAGATTTTATTTCTCATGACTCTACTCTGATTTGATTTGTAATAAACTACTTTATTCCCCAAGTTGGGTCTGTTTTGTCTTAGATTTGGACAAGAACCCATGGAAGATCACTTCAGAGCTTGCCTTCTTTTCTCAGATGTTAGAAAACAACAGCATTTATTACTACTATTGAAGGCAAAATCCTGTAAGAGTAGCCAGGATCAATGCTCACTGCCAAGGCGCTACTTAAATTCAGAGATCCCGCAGAGACTAAAAGACAAGAGTCACACTGGGAAGTCTCAAAAGCCAGGAAAACAGAGAACACAGTTTTACAAACACACACGCATGCACACGGCCTGTACCAGGCACCGGTTTCCTGGGGCTTGGTAAGCAACTGTTCTTCTACACAATGCTTGGAGAGGAAGCTCAGGAATACGACCTCACCAGTTCCTCTATCCAACGCTGCAACAATCCGAGGAGTCTTTGTCTGATCAGATCATCCGGTCACACTTACAGAAGTGCTGTGTTACAAAAACCAGGAGGAAGTTCCAGAATCACTGAAGCAGCCAGACTCGTGTCACGTAGCTCCCAGGTTAGAAACAGCTGAGAAATGCCAAATGCCAGTGACTTGCGTCAAGACACTGGAGTGTCTTGGAATGCCATCGCTCAAGACTTACAGGCCCAACTTGGTTGCTACCCCAGTGTGGCAACCAGCTAGTGCCCCAGAACGTGGACTGGGGCCCAGACTGAGCGACCTGTAGAGGTCCCGGAAGGCAGAGTGATAACTACATGTGGAACAGCTTCCAAAAGCTACTGGGATACTAGAATTGCCCTCAAACTTCCCTGAAACTTCTAATGTATCTACCCACAACTAAATTCAAAGCTAAGACCATACCAAGAAAATTAAATGCAGCTTATTCCATGTTTAAAATACACTGAAAGATTAAAGTGCTAAAATGAAGATGAAAAACACTTGTAGATAGCTCAGTTTAAGCTTTTTTTCATCACTAAATGCAAATTAATCATACTGGACATTTTTTGATAAGAACAGCAAATCATATCTAAGTAGTTCAACTGAAACACTTCCCCTACACTCTGAGAATTAATTCACTAGCTGATTTCCAAAATTTAGCCTTTAGGCCACAACCTACCAACTTCTTACTTCTTCGCTCAAACTACAAGGCAATAAAAAAAATGGTTATGCAAATAAACCCTGTCCAACCTCATATCACAGCACAGTCCTCCAGGTTCCAAATGCTACACACCTTCCTCACACATGGCACTTATCTCACCATGCCACGAGCGAGCATGCAGTGTGGCAGATAAACTTTCCTAAGAAGATTATAAAATCTTTACATTTTGTCTTAGTGAAAGTAACAGTGAAGTGTGCTGCTAAGGTCTAGTGAGCAGAGCATTCCTCCTCCCCCTCACTCCAGGACTGACGATGAGGAGACAGACTTGTCAATTCCTTAACCCTTCAAAGCCCCCATTTTTCCTTCATACACGTGCCTCTAATTCTTCTGGAATGGAAAATTAATCAAGGGGACAATCTGTGCACAGAAGGGCAGCTTGATAACAGAAAGGGATTAGATCAAGCTAATAGAACTAGAGAGCAAGATAAGACCAGCCTCTCTGCTACAGAAACAGGAAGAAAAAAAAAAAAAAAAAAGATTGACTGTTCTTCTCCTGTTCCTTGTCTTTAGACACATTATTTTCAAAATCTTTGGAAAAGGAAGCTCAGGGACAATGCCAACAGCTGGCCTGTACAGCCTGAAACACCAGACCACATACCACAGCACCCCATGCATGACAGCTGGACTGGAAAGTCCTCCTCATCTGTGAGGCCTTTATTTCAGTTTAGCACTACCACCCACAGGAGATTCATTCATTCTGCCTAGGCAGCTTCACCATAACTCTCCTTGGCCAGAGAAATCAGCTCCCTGAATTCATAACTGCAACAATACAATTTGCTCTCAAGTTCCCAATGAGGTTTGCGGGGGTTCCTAAGGAGGCTGTTGCAAAAATCTTGTTTCATGCCTAGGTACAATAACCCAACATGATTGCCATTAGCTAATTATGGTTAGCTTGGAATGCTGTGTGCTTCTCTTTGGTATTTCACTGAGTAATGGCACCTTCATTCCATTACCATTTGCTACCATCACCTCTAAGGAGTCACTTCCATTCGAGGCTCAGGCAGCTCAAGGTAGCATTACTGACTGCAGCGAGGTCTACCACGTGCTACTGCCTTCCAGCCTTTCCTAGGAGGAGAAAGGCTGTGAGAGATGAGTCTGAAGCGAGGGACAGACGCACTGCAGCCCCCTGTGGAGACTGGGCACCTCCACAACCAGTCCATGTAGATGGAAACCAGACCTTTGTAAATGGTCCTAAGTTCACAGGAGAAGCATGTGTTAGCCATCTTTTTCATGTTTTAACCACCAAATGGTAGAATGCATTAGGAGAATGAAAGTCAAGTGAGAGCACTGATGCTCTCTCATAGCCATAAATCCCTTGATACAGTCCTTAAACAAGGGCTGTTCTGTTCTCCCTGACATTTGTGCTAGAAAACATGAAGTATTTGGGAATGACAGAATGTAGTAGCCAGACGCCTGTTTCCAGTCTGTCCCTGGGTAGACAGAGGTCAGCCAGCAGCTTATGGGAAGCACTTGGTTTTTCCCATAAAGATTATCTTTATCATCTCTCCTGCCAAGCAATCAGCCGGGACAACTCACTAAGGTCTCCTATACATTTCTATAGGTACAGGTTTCAGTGATGCATCTGCTACAGGGCACCTTGTATCCACTCGGTAATCGTCCAGATTCCCAAGAGATTCAACTTAAGTGCACCTGACTTGCAAATGAAAGGTGCCTAGGACAGTACTAAAAATTTTCCCCTTCCTCTTCTTTGTCATCCTATGCTAATTATGCAATTCAGATAAGCAAATGAATTATGATGTAACAGAAGGGATTTAAAGGTCCTTTTTTTTTTTTTTATTCTGATCTCTCAGAAGTAGAAAATGAGAAATCAAAAAGCCAAAGTTATTTTAAGAAGCCGTAAGTTACTGCACTCTACTGCCCAGTACAACAAACTATTCTCAGTTCTTGTCAGTTGTTAATAAGACTTTAACATAATATAGCAACTCAGCATGATTAAAAATACACCACAAAGGACATTCACCTCTAAAAATAGTTATAAAAAAAATTGGACAAAGTCAATCTGAAAATAGATAGGGGGAAAGAAGAGAAGCAAAATAGATTAAGTAGGGCAAATCATACTGGATGCCAGGAATGAGTGCATTATTTCAAGTTCATGAAACATTTTTAATAAATGTATAACTAAAGCATGCAATAGCACATTAATCCAGTCAGAGTACTCAGACCAAATCACTTATTTAAACCATAAATAGCAGACATTCCAGCTCTCTATTTTCTGATCCTCACAATAGGTTCAGTCATGCAAGGTACTGAGAACTCTGGCATTAACAAATAAAGGCTCACTGTGTGCATTAAAGATATGAGTAGCCTTGCCCACTGATTTTAGCCTTTAAACTTCACATAAAAACCTCCCTGCTGTTTTACTGGGATAATTCAAACCAGCTCTGAACTTGCACCATGAATGTTGATTCCATTAAAAGGAAAAACAAGCCCATTTTTCCTGAAGTTAAGCAGTGGTTCAAATGCTCTGCTGGTTCAGTGCTAGAGCATCAACACTTGGGACATCCAGATGTAATATAAATGCACTATTCCATCTATTAATTGTGACTGCTATAATAATACATAGGTAAGGGTAATGCAAGGATTTAATGCAAAGACTGATGGAACTGTGACTATATACTGTTCAAGTTTAAATTTAGCTCCTTGCTGACCCAAAAGACTAACACCTTGAGAGAACAAGTGTTAAAAAACATTTCAAAGAAATTGATTCACCTTTTCTCCAAGGCAGAGGGGCTGCAGATTTTAATGGATGACAGGAAGTATCTGTATCAATAACACTTGGACAGGATATTACAAGACTTTCTCCAAATTCTACCATTCTATAAATACTCTATATTTATTTTATACTCTATTGTTATTTTATACTATAAATACATAGATAATAATAATCTATGGTAATAGAATCCCATGAGCCTATGATTCCGTAGAGTAATATAAAGCATTACTTGTTTAAAACATCATAGGGAACAAAGCCATAAGATTTCCAGTAATGAAAAAGGGGCAGGGGAAGAAATCTTAATATAAGCTGTGCTGATATCTTGGTAGTTGCTGAGATGTGCTATTGATACCACCACAAAAAAACGCCAAACCAACAAAATCCAAAGGCACATGCTGCCTGAACACACAGAGGCACTGAGGTGATCACTGCAGAGGGCAGGAATGTTTCTTCTCTAGTCAGACTGTAAAGTAGCAGTGAGCATTCTTTGTGCTGTCCAAAATATGGGAGGTTAGAGAGGGCAGGTGTTACCAATTTAGATATGTAAAATAGGCAACTGAAAAATATGCAAAAATAACTAAAAAGACTACAAGCCTTGTGGCCAGAAAGTGATTGTGGGTTTAACACTCATCTGTTCTAAGACTTCAGAGGAAATGCTGGAACACACACACTTCATCAGAAAACATCTGAACATACTCCAAAACTATTAAGAAAATGACTACTATTTTTTCCTTCTTTGGAATTCCTGTACCAAAAGATACGCTGAGTGTCTAAATCTATGTGGACTCATCCTGTTTTAAAAAACCCACCTTATTCAACTCACAGCTGTGAATATTTCAATGAAATGCACATTTTTTCTATGGCTTCCTTCCTGAAACCAAGTCACTTGAGTCTCAATTTTAGAATTAGGATTGTTTGGTTCATAGTAATTAAAGTCAGCAAGAACAGTGAAAGTGTTTCAATGCCAGCTCTGTGCAATTTTCTTCCAAAATCCTTAAGTATCCAAGTCAGAGGGATTTAATTTTCACGGATACCAAACAGCCAGGTTTTCTCTGCACACTAGCACTAGGTCAGCTTAGCCCTGGTGGGAGGGGAGAGAAGCGGGCAAGAGGGGAGTTAAAATTCCTCCAGTGCAGAGATCTCAACAGATACGCAGTAATTTCCTCCTACAAGCAGCCTTCTCAGGTACATAATAAAATAAAAACCAAACACAACTCTCTTGTACCGCTCCAGTGAGAGTCTAACTCGCGTAATGTTGCCAGAACCCCCAGAACTTACTCTCGTGGGATAAAGGAAGACATTTAACTAAACCTACAGACATAGGTTGGCTGTAATAGACAAAGTGTGCGACAAAAAAAGCATCCCAGACAGCACACACTTTCACCCCTATGTATTTTATCCAAAAGAAAGGGAAAGCTTTGGGAAGGTCTTATTGAATCTTGTAAATACTAGTTCACCTCAGCAGTGTGAAACTCATTTTCTCTTCTCTACTGATACAGATCTATTGAGGCTATTGAATGGATTGAAGTCCAGCCATATAAACTGAGCAAACAGAATTGGTGGAGGTGCCCATAGGTACATCAAAATCTTGTGGCCTTTGCAGAATAAAATAGCCTGGACTTAGGTCAGTGACTATGTTACTATTTGAGGAACTATCTTAAAAGGGCATATGCTAGTGGAAAATTGAACCATCTCTAGCTCAGTGTATTTCTTGAATAAAATAACTTAGCTGCAATATTTATAAATTGTGTACTAGGACTTGATCCAAAGCCCATTCAAGTCATCAGAAAGGCTCTCCGAGTGGACAATGGATCAGGTAGCAATTAGTTTTATTGTTTGATTTTTCTCCCAGAGCAACAAACAGCATCTTTATCCATGAAATATGCACCTTGACCATTACTTTAATCTTTGCTTAAAACCAGAGATTAATGACTTGAACATTAGAGGTTGAAAATAGATTTGTCCATTTCTGTGTGTAACATAGCAAACATTTTCACCTTCACAGTTAGCAGCCAACTGAAATTTCACAGAAATGGGGAGGTTGAGATATTTTTATGTGAAAATTCTTCCTATTGTATCCTAGAGAAAATGCTTTCATGCTATGCATCTCATTTTGGACATTGACAAAGGGGGAAGGTGAGGCGATTAAGTAATTGCCACAGGTATCAAAAGGAATGCATAAATGCTTGCAGATTAAACAATACCACACTGCCAACAACTACTTAAAGTGCTTCACCTTTCAGCAGGCCTCTGACAAGGACATAAAGTTTACTAAATGGGCCAGATGAGATCAGTCCACCACTAACACCACACACAGATTGGATAGATTCGCTGGCCAACAGGAAAGAACCCAGAATTGGCTTTTCTCCTGCCTTAAAAAGTCTCTGCACCCTCACGGAGTAAGGCTGCCAACAGCATAAAGACAAAAGCAGATTAGTGTAGAAAGCAGAAGAGGACACAAAGGAAAAGAAAAGGAGAGAAATGCTACTTGCTGTTACCCATAGTGGCTTTGCCACTGCTCTCATGTGCACCTCCTGCAAGATACCACACACACTATGCTGAAACGCAGTCCCAGTCAGCGTGGGGTCAGAAAAATTCCTAGAAAAGCCCGTTCTGAAATCACTGCTAAACAGTCAATCCCAGTTTGCTGCAATTACAAATCAACACCTTTAGCATAAAGGGGTTTTCTAATAAATTACTGGAACTTCTCATTGAGCAGGGCAACAGTCCCCTGGACTGGGACAAAAAGCCCCAGCAGACGTTGACATCTTGTCATGTTTGCTTACACAGGGACACAGCCCTTGCTCACAGGAGCGGCCATTGGAGAAAAGTTAATGGATTCTTTCAGACCAGATGTTGCCAAAGAAGAATTCAGTGTTTGGGACTGATTAAGTTCAGGTTGCCCGTATGAAAGACAAAAACATGAGGTAAAAACCATTTAATTAGGTGTATACATTTCTCCCTACTTATATTTCATCCCTTTCTTGTAATATGGGACATTTATGGATCTTCTGTACAAAAGGGAAACATTTCCCTCAAAACACTACTTGCATTTTCAGCAGTATAAATACATACATGTGCAGAGATAGAATATTCTTACCTCCTAGTAAAAGATACAACTGATGCAGCTTTAAGAGAAAAAACTAAGATCTGGCTATTAGCATAGTCACTCTAATTTATTGTTTCAGATCCACTGCCCTTCCCTAATACCACAGCAGAAAGAAGTTCCTGGGTTGTTTGGTTTTTTGTTTAGGTTTTTTTTTTTTAATGTGGGTTTACATGCCCTCTGGCTATTGGAATACAAACACAAAAGCAGATGCAGTATTAATTTAATTCTGCAGCAAGTTTTCACTGGTTCAGGAGCAACAGCAAAGACAGTCTCAGGATATCAAATTAAAGCCATCCATCATGCTTGCTGCACCACTTCCTCCAAATGGCTTAACCAATATCAATGAGGATTTAACTATCACCAGGAAGTGAAATCACCGGTATCGTATGCCTAAAATTAGAGTAGATTTGAGTAAATCGGATTATTATTAGAGGGGGGGCATTAACACAGGCTTCAGACCAGCAAATTTAAAGCCTGTAATCAATCTTTACCAGGTAATCAACACCCATTTGTCACCGGAAATATTGATGCTTTGTTAGATTACAGGAGAATACCAAAAAGCTCCTAACTTTATTAACATGAAAGTACTAAGCAGATCAGGTCTAATTAAGGATAGCAGCTACCCTGGCTACGTACTCACTTTGTCATTTAATCTGCAAGCCTTGGCATCCCCAGATGAGCAGCGTATGATGTACCTGCCCTCTGCAGAAAGCTGAGCATGTCACACCTCTGAAGCCCCTAATCTGCACTTTGAGCATCTCCATTTTTCTAAGTGCATAGATAAATTCTTAGGAAAGTTTTATAGATCGGTAGATAATACTAAGAGCAACTAGCACCTCAAAAATTATACCATCCTAAAATACTTGAAGCCACTTAAGTAAGCCAGTGTTGTCCGTCTTTTCACATAGCCCACAGCCTGCACTGAATCACACACTTGTTACAACTGGGGATGCTTCATGTTAGAGACTTAGCCCATTAAAACACCACTTCATCCCCAGTACATAAGGAGGTACTGAAGTATCTTTGCAAATCTCCTGCTAGAGCGCTGAGCTTTCCCAGCTGGTGAGCAAAGGAAGTTGAGACAGGCGCGCTCACACCTCTGTGTGAGTCTGACCTGTGGCCAGAGGCACAGAGGGCCTGGTGCCAGGGGTGGCACTAGAAAGGAACAGAGCGTGGCCCCACACCCCCTCTGCCACCTGGGGCCGGGGGATGCAGAGGGGTCAGGAGTGAAGGGGTGACATCGAGACTGGGATGAACTGGGGAGGGATGGTGCTGTGTGTTGTATCTGTTTCTACCATCCTGCTCTAGTTTTAACTGGCAAGAAATTAATTTGCCCCAAGCCAAGTCTGGTTTACCCATGACAATAGCTGATAAGCAATCTCTCTGCCTTAATCTCAATCTACAAGCTTTTTCATCTTATTTTGTCCCCCATTCTGTTGGGGGGGGGGGGGGGGGGGGGGGGGAATGGCCTTCCAACAAAGGGGAGAAACAACCCCTCCCGAAACGCATTACCCCCACTTAACTAACAACACCATTCCTAACCCCACGGACGCACAAGTGGTAAAGCCCGGCACG